>VYXH01003339.1:0-20116 GCA_013397275.1 Burhinus bistriatus
TTAAAATCACAACCAGCAATCATGGAAAAGTTGAATATACATAACTTGAGTTGATTGGTTATGATAAACAAGATCATCTATCAATAAAGAGTCACACAATGTTCACATGCAGGCACATCTTTTTCCAATGTATATGACTACGGTTTCAGCAATTTCATTTGGATGGATCTCAAAGTGGCAGATGTTTTGTTCCATGTCTAAACAGATGTCTTGAGCTTCAAGAGTGTTACTTCCACAAATGAAAGCTTGTTGTTCTCTGACAGTGCATGCATTGACATCAATTGTTTGCCACTTTTCCTCTTTTTGATAGGCCCACATTCTATACTTTAAGGGATAGAGTACGTTTCCATTGTGATTCAGTTCTAATGCAATGATTGGGTATATAACGTACACTGAAGCATTGTGTATTGAAACTCCTTTTCAAATTCTGAAGCATTGTCCCAGATCAATTTATGAATCTCAGTGGGTAGTGTTCCTTCATCTTCTTCTCTAATAATGGCTGCTACTATAGACTATATCCACAGTTGTGCTTGGATACAACTCAAGGCAAGAGAGGTATTACCTTGAGTTGCTCTGAGGGCTTTTACAATTAATTGATGATCATTTTCTTCAGTTCATTCCCAATGAGGTAAAATGTCTCATAGGAGGCATTGATTTGCCCCCAAGGCTGATAAAGATTACTTTATTGGGCATTCCAGTTTAGTTAGGTCGCCAGTAGTAGCAGTTAGTTTGTTCATTAGGACTTCAGCATCTATGCTATTCAGTACTCCTAATCCTGTCTCCAATAACCCAGTGGTGTCCTATCATACGCGTCGGGATTGTTTATTGTTAAAAGATCATCCAGGTAGCCATGCTAGCCAGCCAGTGTGAGCAAATCCCAAAAAGGTAGAACAGTCTGGTGTAATTGCTGACACCTTAATGTGCAGCAGTAGTTCCACTCTTTTTTAGGGACCAACTGGAGTTAAAGAGAACTTGGTGTTGTCCTGTATTTTTAATTATGTAAGGGCCTGTGTTACAAATGTGAGAAGACAGTTTAATAGGAGGCCGAGTTGGCAAAGATTGTTGTTGAATTTCGATTTTAACCTGGAAGGCCCACAAACATTACGAGTACTGAGTGGGATATGGTAAAGGTATACCAACATTTGTGTCCATAAGGATAAACATGTGCATGATCAAAATAATGTTTGAGTTTATTTCCAGTATATTCTACAGTAATGTGTAGAGCTGTTGTACAGTCTGTATGGTTTTCAATTTGGCATCTTATTGAAATGGTGTCTCCACTTGTCTCTTTTAGACATGGAATTTGCCAATCTTTATATTCATCTTTTATAATCCATTTGTGTTACAGAAGGCAAAATTATTGTGTAACACCACTACAAACAAATTTAGAGATTCAGCAGGGTAAGTGTTGGGTGCGTATACGTTATAGCCTATATGAGCATGGACCCATGGCCCTCCTGTTGTGCATGAGTTCCATATATTATGTGTGTCAATTGTAAAATTAAATAGTAGATCTGTGTTTCTATTGCCTCAAATACAAAATGCAATCACAGGTTTGGTAAAGGTGAAATTATACAAGTAATCTAAATTTGCTTCCTTTATTTTATAGCAATCAGTATTATGGTTTTCCAGTATGTAAAAGTCAGTATAAAATATTTTAATTTCAATTGCCTTATGGTACGTGGAACCATTGATTACCCAGCACCCAATTTGTATTTTCTCTTCTGGAATGGCTTGGAGTTGAGCCATTCGATGAGAGTCATCGCAAGCCCATTCCTCTTTTGTGTATACTTTCTTCCCATGTAAGCCTAAAGTAGAAAGATTTAGGCCTCCCTTGCTTTGTGGTGTTCCAAGACTTCCAGTGTAGCTTAGTAGTGCATGCTCCCATGGACCTTGTGTGTGGGCCATTGTAAGCATACTTACTCCAACGAGTAAAGAGAGACAAAGAGTGGGCAGGGGCCTATATACGTCATTGTTGTTGTTGCTGTTGATGTACGTCTCAGCAGATAAATGCAGTGAGGGAGAGCAGGAGTAGGCACGATGCTGTGAAGATGTCAATGTCGAAGATAAGGATTGCTTCCACTGTGCTATTAGTGGGATCGTTGGAGGTATTGTTCATTCCCACGATATCATTGGTGGGGTTCATCATTTCTGTTAAAGAGAAAGAAAAAAGAAAGAACTGTCTCAGTGGGGAAGGCCGGACAGTTTACCCCTTTTATGCAGCAGGATATATCATACGCTTTTCACCAAGGAGCCACAAATTAGCTTTTGCAGTTTGGCACACAGCACAAGTTCCCGTAACTTCAGTAATTTTAACTCTTCGGCATCCAGGTCGTATGCCCAGCTTGTCGGCATCCTGTTCTGTAGTAATTANTCTCACATATGATTGATAATTTTATGTATTAACATTGCCCAGGTGGGGGCCTCCTTGCGATCTGACTCATCTTCCTCTTCATCCTCTTTAATAGTCTGTATTAAATTCATTAACTGTTTAAGATTTAGGTTCCTCTGGATTCCATGTCTTTTTGCAATACGGAAAGGTTTGAGCACAGCAGAGACATCTTTTATTAAGGGTTTAAGCATAGCAGAAGTTACAGGTGCTGAGACAGGGGCATCAGCAGAGTTGTGTTCATGATGGTCTGAATACAGGCAGCCTTTGTAAAAGTTATGGAGAGTCCATTCATAGATCTGATAGGTATTAATAGGGGTTCTCCCCTTTCTAAGACATCCATACCACCAGCCCAATATGCTACTTTGCTGGTTAGAGAGTTAGAATCTTCTGGGGGTTTGGGGCCGGCATTGAAAGACACTGGGATCCCAATAGCCATTGGTTTCCTCACCATACAGCAAGATTCTAGCTCCCCCCTGGTTAGAGACACTCTCCATAGGTATCCTATTTCATTTTCTCCAGGTTTAGAGCCGTAGTGATCTTTCAAATTGGCCATCTGAATCAGATCAAATTCAGTTGTTTTGGTAGTTTTACCTCTTTTATTGCCCCGAGGTCCTGTAGTTACTTCTGATTTAATAATTGGTCTGACTGGGAGTGGGGGAGACTCAGGTGGATGATAGGAATTATCTTTGTCCAAGTCGTCATTATTTGAAGCACCCCAGATATTATCATCCCTGTCTTCAGGAGAGAGAATTAATTTGAACTATGTCGTGGGGGTTTGGTGATTGCAGTAGCATCATTTCAACACGTTCTCCAAGTTTTTGATGTTTTAATTGTGTTTTTTAAGTTGTTCTTTCTGTTGTTCTATTTTAACTGATAACAACAGCTCAGTGGATTTGCGCCCCTCTATCTCATCCTGTAAGTCCTGTATTTTTCGAGTAAGTTTTACTCTTTCCTGACAGGCAGCTTCTAGGCACATGCTCAACATTTTACAAATTGTACTTTTGTCCTTTCCATCTTTGGTTGTACTGCTAGCATCAGTTAACTTCCCAGTTATGCCAATTATTATAAGTCCAGTCCTCTGGTAAGGTGGAATTTGGTTGGATACCATGTTTTTGAATATATTTGGTGATTTTGCTTGCCATCCTGGTGACTACACCAATTTGTCAATTTTCTAAATCTGCAATTACTTCCGAAATTCCAGTCTGTGCCACAGCAGAAATTGGGTACTGTGGAACATTAGTGATCTTTGCTTCAGGGAGTACTGGAGCTGCGCGGAGCACATGTACTGTGGGGGTGTATTGTCTTTTATTAGGATTAAGACTGGCATTTGAACAAAAAGACCATAAACTACTGTTCAGCAAGCGCCAGGTCCGGCTGTTTAAAGNGTTGGATACCATGTTTTTGAATATATTTGGTGATTTTGCTTGCCATCCTGGTGACTACACCAATTTGTCAATTTTCTAAATCTGCAATTACTTCCGAAATTCCAGTCTGTGCCACAGCAGAAATTGGGTACTGTGGAACATTAGTGATCTTTGCTTCAGGGAGTACTGGAGCTGCGCGGAGCACATGTACTGTGGGGGTGTATTGTCTTTTATTAGGATTAAACTGGCATTTGAACAAAAAGACCATAAACTACTGTTCAGCAAGCGCCAGGTCCGGCTGTTTAAAGCACCAAAAACTAAGATATTTTCATGGTGATTTTTAACTGCAAAGCAAATAGATGTCATGCGTTTTTTGCTCACAAGCCACAGATTAACCTTTGCAATTTGGCATACAGTACCAGTTCCGCTAACTCCAGTAATAAAATGCAGTGGTACTCAAATAAGATTTTTTGTAGTAAGCCACTATACGTCTGATCTATTTGTCAAAAATATTTACTGTAGATGCCTTCATCTGCATTATTGCCGTTTTCCAAAAGTTGAACATCTTGTCAGTTTTCAGGTTCGGTACATAAAGGGTTTTTAAAAAGAGATCTTAAATTCTAGAATACCCCTACATCTTCTTACAGTGATCATATTTAAGATGTTGATCTCTTCAAAACAATGTTAATGAAACTTAAATTCAAACTTGAATGGTAGGAATGCTTTTTTTCCCCCTTACCTACCTTATACTGGGGACATGATCTGTCCTCTGATATTTCAGCCTATTGACATGCATGAATCTACCACATTCACAGAATTATCCACATACGTAAAAAGGCTACTACACACAGAATAAAAATGTGTATACAGGGGCAGTGTCAGCATTTGGCTGTCCTGCTGTTGTTCACTATCTGCCCTTGCCTAGTGCTGGAGACTGTGCTGGTAGGGGTGGACTTTTGCTCTGAGCTGCTATGGGTCCTTCTGAACAGACACAATTGTGAAACTGAGAATAGAAATGGCAGATGAGTAGCTATATCTTCCCTTTATCTCTACTACATATAGACAGGCAAATCAGTACTGCAATGCCTCTTGGCAACTGATATTGAAGGAATTTATTTGATAATGAATCTTTTTTGTTTACTAATGAACGCTGGCTAGAAAACAAAATTACGTATGTTCAGTTAAGCTTACAAACTAAATATTTAGTGTTGCTTCAGGTTTTATAATCCAGGTACAGTAGAAATTCTGCCTTTGTAGTTAATATTTTCAACCTATTATAAATCAAATTAAACAAAATCTGAATATAAAAAATATAACAACACTGTCAATAATTAAGCATGTGCGGCACTTTGCTGCTTTTTTACTCAAGAAAGGTGCATGTTTGAGTTTGTGAAAGATTTGGCAGACTGGATGGTTTGTAAAAGATGTATGATGGAAATCTCCTATCCACTACAGAGTAAATGAATCTTGTTCTTATGCTTTCTTACAGATATCTAATTCTTTTTATTGTTAGGCAGGAGTTACAAAGTGGGGGTTTTCTAACGTGACATTTGCATGTTAAATTATGCAAAAAATACATCCTGAAACCTGATGGACTGATCAAAACAAGAAAAAAACTTGCAGGTCAAGGCTCATAAATTAATTCAAGAAAACATTGTGATTTTCCTTGAATTAAGTATATAATGGGTGTAACAAGACTGGGAAGTAAAGCTGATTAAATGAAAACTGAATGTTAGCTATCACTATAATGATAAACATAGAACAATGCATAATTTTCCCAAGCTTTGGCTGTATTTCAGTTCAATTGCATCTTACAAAGATTTTAATGTTCTAGTCTATTTTTTCCATTATTTTTCTTTTCATAGACGTCCATATTACTCAATTATGAGAATAAAATCAGAAGTGCTTAAAAAACTGTGAAACCTCTGAACTGTATTCAGCTCAACTGTAATTAGAGAACTGAGAACCTCAGTCCTCAGACCCTGAGGAAGTTTGATTTGTGATAAAACAGGAAAGGAGAAGACATCTTCTCATTATCAACAAGATTTAAAAAAAACCCCAAAGTGCTAGAAAAACAATGCATAGTTTGGAAAGTCGAGCTGCACAAAAGCTTGATGTTCAATGCTACTGAAAACATCCTCCTCTCTGAAAGCATTGTTCTAATGTGTTTTTGTTTACCTCCAGTTCTGGGAAATGGGACGGAATGGAAATACATGCATCATGGTGGAAGAAAAGAGTTGAGGCTTTGTCTGGCGCAGCACATGTCAAAACCTGTTATTTCCAGATCATGAAACTCCTTAGTATTCTGACCTTTTCATCCAGAGCTTACTAGCAAGCTGAAACATTTTATTTTGTGAAATGAAAATATCAGAGAAATAGATCCCAGAGTGTTGAAACAATTTGTATCAGTTCAGCATGTACGTTTACTGAAACGGAAATGCACCTGACCAAGTTTTAAGGTTTGGGCATATCCTGTTTGCCCTCCAGTCAGAGAACATCTGCCAGATCACACCCTGATGCTTTGCCCCGGAGGAAGGTCTCTGTGCATCCATCTGTAGGCTTATGGGACAAAAACTGGCACTTGTGATTTAATAGTTAAACAGGTAGCAACATCAGCACTAAGATGTGTTTTTCCTCCTGGTAGAATTGCTATTCAGTGGAAATAGTTCGTTAGCAATGCAGGTGCATACTGTAATTAACCATAATGACTGCGTAAAAAAGGAACCCTTGCCTTTGCCTTTGTTGTGAGAATGGAGTCTGGGGCCTTTCAGAGAAGCTTTACGAACCTGGGGAGTAATGGCACTAAGCAACAAAAAAATGTACATGCTGCTGTCTAAAAACAGTTGCTGGCTAAAAAGGCTAGAGAAAATAAATGCTATCCTAGTTTTACAAGTGGGACTGAAATGCACAGTCTTGCCTAAGGCTATACACCGATTCTGTGGTAGAGACAGCTCTTCCAGTCCAGTGTTTTAATTACAGGAACAAATCTTTAGTTCATCAAATGTGGGCTCACCTGAATCTCTTAGGAGACGAGCAAGGCATTGATAGAAATGTTAAGATCCATCAGCTTTCTGATACTGCATTTCTCTGGTAGTGGTGCAATTTCTGAAAGGCAGCTTTTTTAATTTACTTTTGGTCAGTTTTACCTGATGCATAAATAAAAATTTAAAACCAATTAACTCTTCCATCTTACTAAAGAGAAAAGTCCTGTGGCTGTTACTTTGTTTAAGCCAGTACTTAACTAAAGTTAAGGAATCACCAGCTGCAGTAAATAACCAAGAGAATCTGGTATTGGTCTCATAAGAATAAAACCTGTTATGCAGTGAGTTTTTTCACTTTTATAGGTTATAAAATACTAGTCTCTCCTTTCTTAGTCTTTTGTAGGGGGCATTTCTTACATACGTCTCTGTGTGTGATTCTGATTGTTTTCTTGTTTGTGGATTTGTGTTACACTTAAGTCTCTTAAATGCATGTTGCTTGAAACAATATTCAGCTGTGTCAGATATGTTATATGGTATTTTGAACCCATTTTATTGCTGGGAGAGTTAGACTTGTTTGGAGACTGAACCGCTAATATTTGTCTTCAAACATTAGTATTTCAGTGATGGATTAGCCCACACAGCATTTTGTGAAGACGCTCACAAGCACAAGTTCAGTCTTCTATCTGTTTATGTTCAGGAGAATAACACTCTTCTGGAAGGGTTTGCCATGTGCAGAGTACTGGACTGGACTATCGCATGCTTAATTAAGATTACTAAGTCAAGTAAAAAGAAAGTAAATCCAGGGAAATAATTACTCTCTTGCAATTAAAGCATAATATGTTTTACTGGACAAGCCTTTACTGAAGAGTTAGAAAACGCAATTAAATAATATCATATGGGAACATTAATAGAGGAAAAGATTCCATAAAGCAGAAGGCATAATTCAGTAACTTGTGCCTCACTGTGATTACACTTGAAGCACCAGCTGAAGACAGGGATTGTCTATATTCCTCAGTTCTACACAGATACTTTCATGTTTGTGACCTTTCCTTGAATACTCAGAATTAGGTCTGCATTCTTTGTCAGCCTTGTGGTTGATCATGGTATTATAACAATGAATTTGCCAACACTGTTTACAAACCAAGACTACCTCTTTATGTACCACCCTCTTAGAGCATATAGTGCTAGCCCTTGAAGCCATGTGATTATACAATTGTTTATTGAAGGAAATTGCTTATAATCTTTTTTTTTTTTTTTTAAAGTTAGTTTTCTGTCACAAAGGAGGGCAGATTAATAGTTTGCAAAAAAAAAAAAAGGTAGGGTAGCAAAAGATTTTCTACTTTTTAAGACATGGTAAAAACCTTGATTTAGCTGTGCACTGAGAGTTTGCTGGAAGCATAGCGAATTCTTCTTGCCTAAAATTACTCACAAAGGAACTGACTCCATAATTTGGACTTCCTCTGAGTGGATAGGGTGGAGGTAGAGCTTCTGGAGTAGTAAAGCAGATCTGGCCAAAAACTCCCACGTACTTTTACTGTGCATACTTCCACTGAATTAGGGGGGGTTTTCTCTCAGCTGCAAGTTATGAGAGAAACCTTCAGTTAGTCATAGGATTGACTGTAGTGGTGGCAGCACAATGGAATGCAATCAGATATTATTAGTAGGAAAGGTGCGGAATAAAATCCTTTCATTTTGATTAATTCCACTGAGTAATCAATGAAGTCACCATGAAAGGTAGTGTTGCTTTGGGATCATTTTCCAGCATTTCATACTGTGAAAATGATTCTTTGTCAAAGGTTTTAGTGCTGATTTTTTTTCAGAGTTACCAAAATTTGCATTTGCATAAGAAATTTCTAGGCACCTAATCAGCTTTTCTCGTGAAAGAAGGAGATGGGAACTAAAGTGTGACTGTCATTCAGAAACAGCAAACAAGCAAAGCTGAGGATGTCTGCATTCAGACTTGGTCGTCTTGCATATCTGAAGTTTCATAACAATTGGATAGATAATGATCTGAGCCTCTTCAGAGCTGCTGAATATAATAAAATGCAGAATCCTTATAGCTGCTAGTTTTAATCTCAATAAATCAAGTTTATATTTAGAAAGACAGGCCTAAGAATGTAGAACAGAATAAAAGGACTTTTATATGCCCAAAAGGAGCATACTCCCTTTATGCTAAAGAGGCACTAGAGGGAAACCCCATCTTTGCTAGACATTGTGCAGATAGTGAGTTAGTTACTCAACAGAGCTGAAACATTTTTGAAGTTTTGCTTTTTTATATTTCTTGCTCCATATTATATAGGTAGATTAGCATGAAAGACTGTCTGAGATTTACCTCTTTAGTTCCTCAGATTTATAGTTCATTTCCTTCTGAATTTGACCATTAATTTTGCTTGGATTTAAGAAATCTTCCAGAGAAGAACTGTGCTGGTTCACGCTCTTTCCTTGTGGTTCTGGGATTTTTTTTTCCTGTTTACCAGACTGGTATTTTTTTATAGAAGTATCACAGCAAAAAACGCCTTGTCAGTCTCTGCTGCCGTCTATGATATAAGTAGGTTAGCTGTTAGTGTGCATCTGTTCTCACTCCTCCCTTGGCACTTAAAATATTTCTGTATTTATTAATTTATACATAACACTTGTGATATAATGTGTATTTTTTGTGTTACCATGTGGTGTATTATGCTGTGTTAGTAGTAGGAAAAAACAAACAACACTGAAATGTTTAAGTATCTATCTTCTTCCCATTAAGTAGACATAATACCTGAGTGCTACATATAATAATTTAACACCTTTCATGCTTCTGAAGCAGTGTTTGTTAGATTGTACTTGTTACCTGCGTAACTGCCTGACATTTCTAAAATAAGAAATGTGTTTAATTTGCTTTAAGAACGACTTCATTTTCTCTTATATATTGTTTATTAAGTGAACCTGTTTTAAAGGTAAAGAGGCATCAGAGCTATGTGTCATCTTTACTCTGGTATGTCAGTTTCTGATGTGCCAGCATAGTTAATGTCAGTGGAAAGCCCGCGTATGTCCTGAACCATTTAGATGATGCTTTGCAGGGCTGTTGCCATAAATCCATGTAATTTTTCCAGCTTTCACTTCTTCAGTCACTTCCAGTATTCATTATCAGTTCACCTTTAATAGAAAGACTTCATTATTGTTTCTGCCTCCCTTCACTTCTACACCAGCTTGCACCACACAGGATATGTACACTGCCTGTACATGATGCACATTGTTCCACCAAACACACTGGAAAAATTTCAAATTTTGGCCCTTGATGTTTAAAGAAAGCCAAGGCTTGCAGAGAGGGGTTCACTACAGAGTCCACAATAATTTCTGGAGACAGTTGGTCAGGCCAAAGACAAATGAACATGTCAAACATGAGCATACACTTCTGTTGTAAAGTTGACTGCAGTATAAGCCCAGGTGTAAGGGACCTGAACTTACATTCCTCTGTCTAAGTGCCTGCAGACCTTGCAACATGTTTGTTGGGAAGGCTTCAGCTGAGCACAGCACATAGTTTCCTGTTACAAGCTAACCAAAAAGGAATGGATGCATGTGGTGGGTGCTCTGTCAACTGAGATGTTCCCTGAAGTTCCTCTTTGCATCTGTCAAAATTTAAATAACTAAGGCATTGCTAACTATGCCAAGGGTGCAGAAAGAGCAATTAGATACTCTAGTTCTAGTTTCACTTGAAGTTGAAAAATTAGTGTTTTCAGGAGGTTTGTTTGCTCTCCTAGAAGTGGCCATAGTAAAAGACAATTACATTTCCTACAAATGCAAAAGACCATGCACAAATTTAGCCTGCAGCAGTTCTCGATTTGTTTCCTTATGTCATTTCAGAATGCCTTTTTATTGTTCATTCTTGTAAACTACACCATGTATTGTTGTTGTCTTCATTTTGATATGTTTTATCTACTGATAATGTTGGAGAATGTCAACTGTATTTGTAAGAAATCTCTTTGAGAAGATATCATTATAGTGCTAATAAACCTATCACTGCAATTTCACCACCAAACACCCTTGATTTTCTTGCTGAAAAGTCTTTCTTGAGTCTTTATTATTAACTCTGAGTAGCTGATGTGTTGCCGCAGACTGCATACCCTTTCTAAAACACCTCTCCTGCTATCTATGCATGTCCTGGTTTCTCTATGGAAACACCTAGGGAAATAATTCAAAAGGTTGTATAGCTAGACTGTGGCACCTACAGAAGAGATTTGACTGTCCCATTTGAGAATTATTAGCAGACTTAGAAAAATATTCACAAGGGATGTGCTGGAGCCAAGTGTTTATTGGCTATGTCTAACCTCTATATCAAATGAGTTTGAGCTTAATATGCTCTTGGCTGTGCATGATTTGTGTCAGACTCTTTTTGGCTCATCAAATTTCCAGGAACCAATTGGAATTTCCTCAAATGGACTGAGTTTACTAAACATACCTTGCACGGCTCTTTAATTTCTCCATCTTCATATAGATTATCAACAGCATACTGCCTGCTAGGTCTTACCTAGGCAACATATTTGTTATTCTAATTTTGAAATTCAAGCAAACAGGTCATCAGCTTTCATAAGACCTGTGTCCCTTGATTGGAAGTACAGGGAGTGCTGAAAGAACTCCAATTCTAGGAGGATTCAAAGGCTGATGAATCCATTACATCTGAGGACGTGCACATAATTCATGTGAACTGGTTTAACATACATGCTGTGGAAGCTGAATAGCATAACTTGAAAAATAAAAAGCAGCAGCAGCAAAGCACTCTGTGTGTATGCACACACGTGTGCATGCATTACGTTGTTATAAAAATCCTTCCAGTTCAGTGCATACCTCACCTCACTTAACGAACATGTGCATGTCTTCAGTTTTTCTTTATGATTCCTTACTATTAGACAGTATATTAACTTACATGTTTGAGAAATGATTGTATTGCTAGGTACAAAGTGCTAAGAATTGTCAGAAGAAAGCTTTTGAAGGTTGTTTAGTACAACTTTCCTTTTTTTTTAATTCAGCTTCAAATGTTGTTTGATCTGAGCCAAGAACCAACCATGCTTTTCTACCTACCTGAAGCCTTTCTACTTCACATCAAAAGAAACACAGAAAACAGGCAACTGTACTAGGTACAGCTAGATACAGCTAGCTGTACCAGATACAGTGATGTATTCTTTATCTTTTCCAAGCAGTGCTGTAATAATAAATCACAGCCAGCTCTGTGATCTCTACACAAATTGTTAAACTTTTGTTTAACAGGAGCATCGCCCCTCTCAGCAGTCCGTTTCACTCTGCGCTGCTGGCAGCATGCCTGTGTGGGTGGGTGGTGCGTGTGTATAAAACATATAAAAATATGTGAAGCCTTGGAAGATGACAATGGCTGAGTTCGTTAATACCACGTGGAGAAGAGAGATTTCCTAAAGGTGCTCTCTGGTGTAAAATGCTTCAATCAACTCTTTTTGCCTCAGGCCATATTACTGTCCACTGATACAGTGACCTTGCAGATGATCATCACTTCACACAAACCAGCAAGATGACAACACTGATGTGTCACAACACAGAAATTGCCACTATAACAGTAAGTTAGTTATCTATGAATCACACTGGAGAAAAAAGACCCACTGTTGCTTCCTCCCTCTCTCACAAAAATAAATTCAAATAGCAGTACGACTTAGTTTCTAAAAGATAAAATAAGGTAAAAGACCTCTTATATTGAAGGATGCATACCTTGTAGGGAAAAATGTTGAAAATTACACGTGATTTATGTAGCTTTGCTATGAATAGCAATATAAACTTCTAATTTTTATACAGAGTCAAGAAAACCTCAGTCATTTTAGAGTCAAACAAAAAATGAAAATCTGGCTGATTTTTATAGTGAATATGCATATTTATATGCATATGTAATCAAGTATGTATTATGACACTGTATCATATAGGAAGTGCAGAAATTATGTTCTTACGGAAATTGCAGGTCTGCCTCTGTTCTTGCACATGACTTTGGGATCCATATTTCTTAGCAGCAGACTAATAATGACATGTGAGAATTATATGCTTTACAATAATCTCCGAGGTGACAAAAACACATAAACACATGCACACAGTCTGTGTGATCAGGTCAGGAAAACACTCATGCAACTCACGTGCAAAGGAGTAGTTAAGGTTCCTTTAACGACTTGGCATAGATTACTTTTTTTTTTTAATGGCATAAAATTATTTAATTCCCTTGAAGTCAATGACCACATAATCCAGAAGATTAATCCCATTTTATGCAGAATTATGCAGAAAACGTTCCGTGTAAAACACTTCCCGAATGGTATAATTGGTAGCTCTGTCTTTCATCGGGATTTGGAGTATTTTCTGTAAGGATAGTTTCTGTATCCTGGATGACATATAAATGTAAGAAAGTTCCTGGTCCCAAACTAAACAGGGACAAGAGCCAACAGTCCAATAAAGGTCCACTGTGAGAAAAAGGCAGAGATGAAAAAGGAATTTTTAAAAAGTAATATTAAGACACAATGATGGTGTAAACACCAGTTTGGACTACAGCTTGCAGCCTTCCTAGTTAATTACATTTTTATTTTTTCATTATATAGTAGGTGTTAGTGGTTTTGTACCAGTTGATTTTGAAGATAGATACTCAAAGCTTTCATAGAAGGTTATTCTTTTTGTCTACTTTTGTTCCCATAGAGTCTTCAAAATTGATGCTCTTTTCTGCTCCCAGGCTGCAGTGGGTCAAGATTTTATTCTGTTTGCAATGAGACAAGATTTCTTGGTTTTGGTTGACAAAAATCTAGTGAGGACATTTAAAAATACACATTTCGGTACACATAGAACAGAAAATTGTTTTAAACTGATTTGAGGTAACGGATGTTTTACAATAGCTGTGTTCCAAGGTTTTTCTTGAATTCAAGTGTGACATTGCTTTTGTTTAGAAGTTTATATGTGTGAAAATATATTATGTAACTTAATTCTATATCTGCAATGACTGTAGAGAGCAAGGATAAAAAAATGTTATCGCTGTTTTCACTGTGTAATGTACAGCTCACCCCTCAGTGCAAAAGAGCTTTGATATAAAAAAGCTTGTATAGCAAATGAATGCTATAAAATGAAAGATGGGCCATGGGAATTTGTTTCAGTATTAAAGCTATAAAGTTTTAATGTCTTCACATAGGTGGTGGATTGCTCTCCCACATGTAGTATTTTGGAGGATTAAAAACTATCCAAGAAGATAATTAATCTTGAAAGCAAAATGAATGACTGTGGATGGAAAATAGAATATTTCTTTTAATGAACTCTTCCACTTTTCAATAAAGAAATATACTGATAGCTCTTCTGTGTGATATATTTTAACTCTTCCATTTTATTACTGCTCTTTGCACAAAACAAGGAAGTTCAATAACACGAGGGTTTTCATCTCTGCCTAGTGACTGGAAACATCACCAGAGGTACCTAAAGTGTGCATAATTTTCAGAGAGGTTGATAAAGAGTACAGTGCATTTAGGGACTGCAGGCAGGAACTGAATGCAGAAAACCTTACATCAACAAGTTAGTTCCATCTTATGATCTCCCTGCAGAAGCTGATATGAAAGGAGGATTATAGCCTACTTTTACTGCTCTTGTAGCTGAAGTTAAAATCATAACTTCTGAAGACTATGCTTCAAATAGTATGAAAGAGGTACAACACAATATATGTATGTATATCTTGCTTCCTCAAAACTATTCATCTGTGTGTATGTACACGTATTACTAAAACATAAACTCAGGACCGCCTTCTAAGAGTGTTGTTCCCTTTCTACAGTAAGTATATGAATCTGAAGTGGTGTAATGGCCCATTCCAGTTCTTTTCAATATGTGCTTGCTCTACTTAAATTACTGTAAGAAATTAGTTGAAATTCCCTTGGGTAATTGCTTAGTAATTTGTATTTGCAGGGCAAATTTTGGTTAATGAAAGCTCTTCATTTAACATTTGGCAGGAGGCTGTGAAGAGTGTTTTGACCGGGTGGAGTTCTCACAGAATGGAGGGCCCATATTTTGGTCAGAATTTCAGATACTCTTTCCAGAAAGCCAAGTATGACTAGCATATCTCAAGAGACAAAATTCTAAGGCATAGCTAATGAGCTTTGGATCAGCCTTTCGGGTGCTTGTCTGGATATATTCCAGCCCAGGACTGTTTAGATTTTTTTTTCCCTTCTAAAGGAATAGTTGTAAGTAACTTCAGACATACTTCAAATTCCCACAGGAACACCTTGCACCATCTGACAGATATACCAAAGTTCGGAATCTGCACTCTCTGTAGGGTCTGAATTACTCACTTTTCATACCTTGTGGTTGAAGTATATAGTGCATGTGCAAGAACAGATACTTCATTACTGCCTTGTAAGTAAATGGAGAATGGGGATAATAAGCCAAGAAATATATTTTAAAGGGCAAATAGCAGGTACTCAAAGTTAGAGTTTTAAATATATATGCATATGGCATTTATAATAGTTAACAATTTTGTGATTCTTGATTCATATATACATATATGTCATATCCATATATGGTCAGAACTCTTAACCTTGACAACCTGTTTTTTATACATATACAAAATATATATTTTTTATATATATATTTATACTTTTTGTATATCTATTTCATATGTATATATTTTAGGTTATCTTACCACCAGTGTTTTGTCCTCTTCATGTGCATTACCTCACAAGAAACAAAATGATGATATGAATAGTTTCAACATTTACCAAGACCTTCTGTAGCTTTTTTACCACTGACACTAGTCAGAAAAACCTAGAGTTACTTTTAGTTGCTTTGAAACTGAAGGTTTTTTTAGGCTATATGACTCACTAGGAGGCATTTTTGCCCAGCTTCACATGCAAAAACAGATACTGCTTTTGCACAAAGATTGTGGCTACAGTTCCATAGTTTGTTTATATACATGCGAATTTTTACCTTTGAGATATTCAAATGTAATTTCATGTATTTTAGTACCAGAATCAGGAAGACATTTATATTTAATCTACTGCAAAATTTTACATAAAAGGATCATAATGTCCGTTCCAGCAAAGAATATTTCATATAAATTGCTAGCTAGGAAGTTGAATGTTCATGGATTAGCTCTAACTGACAAAAATCTCCTTTTAAATTGATTGGACTCACCTACTGGCTACAAAAATATCTATTCTGCTGCAATTTCAGTGAAAGTATGAGAGTACATCAGGCAAAGACCTCGATATAGCAGCAGCAACACGATACTGGCTTGTCTAATCCCTTACCATATTTAAAGCTTAGCCATAGCTATCTGCTGTAGATCTGCAAAGAAAACATTTGAAATTACAACAAATCTGAACGGATGCGAAATGGGTTGACCCTGAAAATCTCTGCTTAATCTTTTCTTGGCTTTCATCAACAAATCAGTTCCTGTTATGCAATAAGCCTTCAGTTATCAACTAGGATTTCAGCTGGTAACCTCAAACATGCCATATGGGAAAAAACAAGTATTTAGTGTGCAGCTCTTCAGCTGCCCTATATATGTCAAGCTTATGGTTTCCTTTTTTATATTGTACTGACATACAGCATGTGTAGTTTTAAGTCTCTGGTTTTTACAACAGGTCAGGTCTTCTTTTGTCTCTCTGCTTTGTTTTTTTTATTTTTTGTTTGAGGGTTTTTTTGGTGTGTGTCCAGCAGTTTTTCTGTATTCCCCTTTTGGAGCACTTTCTTTGCCTATCTTTATATTTGCTTTTCTTTTCAATGTTCAGAGCAACTTCGCATCTGGTATAAACAAACTAGTACAAAATAAAGCTTGAAAAACTGAAGAAATAATCTTTATATTTAAAAAAGCACAGATTTTTGCTTTCACTGAACTGTCCAACAGTTATATAAAATATTCTCTAAAATATTTTCCAATAAGTTTATACATACTGATTGTGATGGAAGGTTTGAAGATTTTTTCCCTACTCGGTACAACTGCTATTTTTAACTTCTGCAAGTGTAGCTTGTGGGTTTTCTTGTTTACATCTTCGGTAATTCTGTATTAGATACTCAGTATAAAATAGCAATCCTTAACTAAATTTGGGCTGTATAGCTAGCCATACGGCTCTTGATTACAGAAATCTGTTGCCAGTATGATGCCACCCATTGATTTTGGGGGAATCGGTTCCCTGTTACAGAGCCACTGTCTATCCACACAAATGCATATAGATGAGCTCTATTTTTAAAATAAAATATAGTAAGTAACAAAAGGCTAACAGCACTATGCTTTCAGTGGGAAAAAAAAGGCATTGAGCAAAAGCATTATGCAAAATTATTAAAAGAAATATTCTTATTGGATACCCCGAGGAAGGGAGGAATTTGGAAAGAGAAATTTCAGAAGGAATCTGTCTTTCTGCCAAGACATTTATATCATATTCGGTAGTCATCTTGATCATGTCCCTAAACTTTGACCCTCCTTGTAAGATTTCTGTCAGCCTGGGAAAATAGCAACTTGTTTAGTTGTGTAACAGAGGTTTCCGACTGTATACAAGTATAAACAGAACATTGGTGTCTACATGGATAGATAGGCAACCGCACCCTTCTGCTGTTGGGATGATGGGGTCTTGCAAGCTGATAAATTTCAAACCTTCCTAGATGAAAAAAATTATCATTCAGCAGCCTTTCCTGATGATAAATTATCTAGGAACAAATAAGCAAGCTACATTGAAAGTATATTTAAGATTAACCTAGAGAGTAATTTTATTATTTAGATGAGGACTCTGGACTAACACAATGGGGTGCAACATTATTATGAACTAGCAGTAAGTTGTCAAGGTACTTATTTGAAATATAGAAGAGTGCACCTCCTTTGCAAAGTGTTGTGTATTATGCTCTGCCTTCAGCTGCTAGTTAGAGCTTTTTGCATTTTGAATAGCCTAGATGACAATTACTGGCCATTGATACGTCTGTTCTGGCCATTGACATGTCCAGAGAAATGGCTGCTCTCTACTGTCAGAAGGCTACTGAATATATTTCCTGAATATCTTCCATGTTAGTTTATGTAATGTATACTTATGAAGTAGTATGGAAAATGTATTTTTTGTTTGAAAATGGTAAAGACTTCAGTGATGAGAAGGTCCAGGGAATTCTTGAAAAGTATATTAATTTAACCATACTTAATTTTCCTTTTAATGTAAGTTTCCAGGAACCCCTCCTGCATACAACCTCTGCTACCTACTCAAACTGTCAAGTCACAACAGTGAAAATAACTGTTAGATTGCCAGTCATATCTTCTTAACGGGTCTTTCACAATATAGTGAGAAAAGCTTCTTAAAGTGGAAGCTTTATTTTGCAATAGCTGGACTATCAGCTGTCATTTAAAAACTTAAGTTCTGGACATTAATGTTGGCAGAAAAGTTTAAAATATGAACTAAGTGCAGATGACAAATTAGAAAAGCTTAAACTTTGTAATTAAAAATAAACAGACAGCAATAAAAATGCATATCATCATGTGTGAATGCAGACAACTCATTCTTTCCTCCTCTACCCTGATCTTGCATTGCCTATTTAAATAAGTCCAAGGACTCTTTGCTAATGACTTTGCTGAGCAAAGCATGTATGTGTCCCTACAATACAATTACATCCTGCAGCGTCTATATGCATATATATCAGTAACATATGATCAGTAACAAGATGTGCCATTTTTCACTGTCTTGTTCAGTTTCCTCTGTTTTATTGAAAGACACAGATCCTTCCGATGCTTCTCTGTAAATCACTGTTGTATTGTAGTTAGTGTCATATTCTCTTGGAAGTATGGAAGTATTAATGGAATTATTCCTCAGCTAAATCAATAAACTCAAAAGAACTACTTTGGACTACTTTGAAGATTTTCCACATTCCTCTTACTACCTTTGATTTGCACTTCTGGGCAGGATTCATTAGAAAGTCAGATGAGTTTACGTAAGTAGCGCTGTCTTGTGCAATTTTTTTTCTTTTTTTTTCTTTTTTTCTTTTAAAAAAAAAGGAAAATGCATGTTTATATATCTCACCATAGTCAAGAAATGTTCTCATAGTCCTTCTGTATGATGAAAACCAGGGAAGAAGTTAAAGATCCATTAGTAACTGTAAATCATTCCATTTTCCATTTAGTATCTTTCAAAATGCAGAGATGCATACATTTTCCTAATTTTGCTGAACATGAAATGTATTAATCATGACATGTTACTGGAGAGAAATTTGCTTTGCTTAATATCTTTGCAATTTCTCCACATGGATAGTAAAATAACGTGGAAAAGATCTCCTGTTTACTTGCTTTCAGAAAAAGGTGAGATACTAAGTTTTTGCTACACATCTAATAAACTGGAATTGCTCAGTTAAATCCCGTCTGATGCTTGCAAAAATCTGTGTGATCTCTTAGGCGTACAGCCAAAGATATCTTTGATTCTTTCTCTCTTTCTAATTAGAAATGTTTTCAGGTTCTGCTCTGTTTGATGTCAGGAAAATGGTTGTAACATTTTATAAGAGAATATGCCAAACAAATGCACAATTCTGAAGGGTTTTGCTTAGTTGTCTCTGCATGCGGATGAATGTCTATTTAACACAAAGTTGTTTAGAATTGGTTTGTAACCACAAACTGCACTGCAGTCTTCAGTGGCAATCCTCTCAGATCAACAGGACCTAACACAAGAGGACCATGAGAAAAACATTAAGGCTTCACAAATAGGGACCAAGCCAGGTTCTCAAAACTGCTATTTACAGAGGTCTTAACTGTGAGATTTTTTTCCAGATTAAACTCCTTGTAAAATAATAGTAATTTTTTTCAGACTTTCATCACTGCTCTGAATTTCCATAGCAGTGGCATGGTTAACTTCTGCTGACATATGTATGAGATGGCAGCATGACCCTGTTCTTGCAAGACCTCCCACACGCATTAGTACTGACATAAGATGCTATTGGTGTTTTAAAAGTAGAAAATTATCAAAAGACTGCATAAGCAAAAATAACTTTCACTGCTTTTCATCTCAGCAAGTGAAGTAACTTCCAAGAGAAAACCATGTTTTGAGGACACAAAAGATTTCACTCCAGTTTTCTCAACCCCCTTCACACTCCCAAATCTTCAACTGTTGTTTAACAAGTACTTAAAAAAAAGGGATATCCCTAAAGCCTTAGGCAAAGGGCTTCTGTTGACAGAGGGACTGGAATTTGAGATGTCTGTTTCTGGACACTGCTGGCCCTTTGGCATGTTTGCGCACCCAAGAGCCAGCCCTTGGAAATGAAAAATTTTGATGGATCAAGCTTTTTTCTTGGGGAGTATGTAAAAATTTAAGGAAGAGAGAAAGAAAGGAAATTTGGCTCTAGAATTTATTAAAAATATAATGCCTAATATTGCATATGTAATTTATGTAGTTGCCCTGGTTTCAGGTAAAACA
>VYXH01003340.1:0-34928 GCA_013397275.1 Burhinus bistriatus
AGAGCAGCCCTGAGGAGGAGGACATGGGGTTTTTGGTGGATGAGAAGCTCAACANTCTGAAAGGGGCCTACAAGAAAGCTGGAGAGGGACTTCTTACAAGGGCATGTAGTGATAGGACAAGGGGCAATGGCTTCAAACTGGAAGAGGGGAGATTTAGATTAGATCTCAGGAAGAAATTCTTGACTGTGAGGATGGTGAGACACTGGCACAGGTTGCCCAGAGAACTGGTTTAGGCCCCATCCCTGGAGGTGTTCAAGGCCAGGTTGGACGGGGCTTTGAGCAACCAGGTCTAGTGGGAGGTGTCCCTGCCCATGACAGGGGAGTTGGAACTAGATGATCTTTAAGGTCCCTTCCAACCTAAACCGTTCTATGATTCTATGATCCCACTAAGGGCTGCTGACTCTGGGGCAAGCCTAGTGCTGGCTTGTGGAGACCCTGCCATCCTGGGAAGGGGTTTCTGTCGTGCTGCTCTTTCTCAGAAGAGACTCAATCCCAACTGCTGCCCTACAGGCAGATCTGCAGCTACTAAGCTGTATGTCGGCATGTGTGTGCGTGACATGACTGCCTGAATTTTGCCTACATTTGCCCCAGTTATGGACTCCCTAGTGAGAGAGCAGATGAACAAGATGGTGGAGCTCTTCTCCAGGTCATCAGGGAACTGAGGTGGAAGAAGACACCAAGAAAGCACTTGTCATGGATGGAGTGTGAGTTTCCTGACTCTTCTTCCTCTACACTGTTGTGCAGCAGCTCACTGCTTACCACCGGAGATGACTTTGTTGTTGTACCCAGTATCCAAACTGAGCTTGATAACGGGATAACTTCATGTTTTAACCTGCAGGACAACCCTGATTTGTGCTGGGTTCAGGAGCAGCTTGCAAGTACAACCTCTCCTCTGTGTAGATTTGCAACAACACCTGAAGGTTGATTGTCTGTCCTCAGCGTATGTTTGACTTGCACAGGGCAACACGTTTCCTCCCATGCAAAGTTAGCAAAACATTCTGTTCTGCTTGCTCAAAAATGAAGAGTGCAAAAGTTTTAATAAGGTTACAAGAGTGAAGCAAACAAATGTGCTATTCTTGAGGTGGGGGCGGGGGGGGGCATTAGTTTTGTACTCGGGAATTGCCTTCAGAGACTTGTTCCTCAGTTGGCCATGCTGTGTACTGAAGCCTGACACCCTGGCACTCATCCTGGCAGGTGGGGACACCTCTGATGTTTGCTTTTTTTCTCTTTTACTGATGGACTGAGAAAAGCTCGTTGGCCTTTATTACACTTGAGCTCTTCAGTGGTGGTAGACAGGGGCATCTGTTGTCTTGCTCATGCCCTCTAGTGTTGCACGTAACTGTCACAGAACATTTCTAGGAGTCACCCACTTTGCTGGGGTCCCATCGCTACAATATCTTGCTAATTCTGTAACTTAAAAACAAGAGTTGTTGTACAAAAAAATAACGTGTGAGCAGAGTTCTTTTCTCAAATCCATGCAGAATATGCACAAGTACAACAGCAAACGGGACTGAGAGTGTAGACAGCATCTTCTCCTCCACCTCTGAACAGGAGATAGAGATTTCCTGGCCCCTCTATAAATTCAAAGCCCTTGGTCCCTGGGAGTTATGGTCCACAGCTCTGCAGACCATCACTCAGCAAGCAAGGAGATGAACGGTCACCTGCCCTCAGCTTGGAAGCCATCAAACATTGGAGATGGTAGTGGTGATGGAGGACGAAAGCAATGGCCTTTTGCGGTGTCAACAGTGCTGGGAGGAATCTGCTACTGCTCTTGAGGGGTCACTGCAGAGCTGTGTTTTATAGCCGACGTCCCTTCCTGCTGTTGAGGCTGCTCCATTTGCCATGTCCCTCACCTTCCCAGTTAGCAGGGAGTCGTCCAAAGTCAAACAGAGCAAGCTGTACCCATTCTCCATGAGCTGGTCTGCTGGCCATGATGTTTTGAGTTGATGCGCCAGCTACGTGTGTGTGCTCATCCCACCATCATCCCAGCTCCCATGCTGCCCAGACCTGGTGTCCAAACAGGGCAGCCAGGTGAGCCATCCCACCCTGGGACCACTGCAGCCACCAAGATGGTCACTGAGTGCAGGGAGGGAGACTGCTCCCCTGGACCTGTGGAATCTGGGCATGCAGCAGCAAGATATGGGCTGGGAAAATGGGTTTGTCTAAATGGAAGAGGGGGCAGATCCATCATACAGTCCAAGTAGCAAGTGATAGGCTGAGAGGAAATGGCCTCAAGTTGCGCCAGGGGAGGTTTAGCTTGGATGTTAGGAAAAATTTCTTCACCAAAAGGGTTATCAAGCAGTGGAACCGGCTGCCCAGTGAAGTGGTTGGGTCGCCATCCCTGGAGGTATTTAAAAGATATGTAAACGTGGTGCTGAGGACATGGTTTAGTGGTGGACTTGGCAGTGTCAGGTTTATGGTTGGACTCAATGATCTTAAAGGTCTTTTCCAACCTAAATGTTTCTATGATTTCTATGATCTCTACTGTGCACTTGCTCGCAAGGGCTCAAGGTGAAGATGCCTGAAGACATTTTGGGCAGGAATTTGGTCTGGCCCTACCTTCTGGTCTGTCACCTTTCAGCATCTGTGAACACAGGTTCAGGGTTTCTGAACCCAGTGTATTGAAGTGTCTTGATGGACTCTTGTGCTTGAGCAACAGTCAGAACCTGTTCTACCCTTGAGACTTCAGTTTAGCTGCCCCAGTGCTTTCTGTTCCTCCTCTGAGCCTGTTTTGGCATGTTCCCTTCACCTCTTTGCTCCCGGAGGGTCTCTCTTTTCTCTGTCTTTGGCCAAAAAGAGGGGTGGCCAACAAAGGGCAGCATGGTGCTGAGGTCCCACCTGCAGTTCATCTCTATGGGGATCTTAGACTGACATCAAAGCTAATTAGCCTACCTGTCGTCTTCCCAAACATCATGCTCTGCACTGGAAGGAAAAAAAAGAGGGGCTTCACACGGTGGCATGGAGTAACCCATCAACCCTTGCCAAACGCTTGGCTTTGGACATTGACCCCAGGCTAACGTCTGGAAGGGTGGCTCTGCTGTTCCCGTTCAGCTGGGACCTGCTGTTCACAGGTAGCGTTGCTCGTAGGGGCATACACAGCCTTTGGGGCAGCAGTTTGTTGCCAGCAGGGGTTGGCTTTGGGGGGATGAGGTTAGCAAAGCAGAGCTGATGTTACCCTGGGCATCAGACAGCACAGAGACGGGGATGAGGTCCTCCCCGCCGTGCCCGCTCCGCTCTCGCGCGGGAGCAAGTGCCGACGGGGGGCATATGTGCAGCCTACAGCCGGCAGCGCTTTTGGGCTGTGCGCCGATCCTGCTGTAGGCAGGGTGTCAAGCGAGTGATGGATACCTGCTTGCCAAGCTGTGGGAGTAGGTGGGGAGGCGAACGCGTTTCCCACAAGCGTGCTGCAGCAAGTGGGTTTTCGTGCAGGCGGCGGGCTGGATCTTGTGGTCCTGGCATGGTGCTCGGGGGCAGAGATGTCACCGAAAGGCAGAGGGGTCCTACTGCGGTCCCAAAGGGAAAGAGGGGAGGGGACCTCGAGGCTGGACTCGGTGGTGACTTGCACCAGGTGATACTGTGGGTGGCACATAAGCACACGTGGATGTCACCGGTTGCTTTTGGCTGCTGATAGGTACAGACCCACACGGGTGCCAGCCCCTTATCCCCTTATCCACCAGTGCTCACCACACCAAATGGTGCTTCTAGGCATTAAATGAGCCAGGTAATCTGGCCTGCCACAGCCCTGGCAGTTAGGGAAGCGGTGAAGGGGGTGGTGGTTGGTCTGGGTGGCTGGTGAAGAGGAGGGGGAGTACTGGGCCATCCTTCTCTGAAGAGGACGTGTCACACCTGCATCCTCTGGGACCATTCCATTGCTTCCTCCAAACCTGGTCTATGCAAGGTTTGGTCCTCACGTGTACTCACGCGTCTCTTCATAGGGCACCGCTCCCACATTCACCCACAGAGCAATGGCTCCGCATCTTCCTGGCTGGAATGAGGCCACCTAATTTGGGAACTTCTATTCCAGCAGCAAGTGGGGACATGCCCACCTTCATGGCTTGTGGCATCCCAGTGCCATCACCGACTGCAAGCACTTAGAGCAGGGACTGCATGCCCTGGTTTTGCACGGCCATTAGTGCATTTCTTGTCCATTGGCAGTGGCGGGTAGGACACCATCCTTGACCCGCAGGTCGGGGTGGGGGGACCTTGAAGCTTGCAACTCTGCCGCCACCTTCACTTTCCTTACAGCAGCCTGGGTGTCTCAGGGAAGGGCGTTAAGAAGCAGCAGCAATGGTTTTCTGTGTTATCCTGCGGTCCTTGGGATTCCTGTTGCCAGTGAATCATGCTTCTGACCTGGAAGCAGCACAGAAGCTGCCAGCACAAGTGATTGATGCTCTGCAGGCTGTGGAGCAAAGTCAGACATCCCCAGTAATTCTCTCAGAGCCCTCGTCAGTCTCCCGTGTCGGTTCACCGGGAGGTTTTCTTGATGGATGGACCCTCCTAGACCCAGGTATATTTTACCAGTTGCCCTGGTGCCTGTCGGATACTGGCAATGACGACAGTACGCTGTGGTTACTCATTGCATAGGAGCTTGTTGGTCTCCCAAGGGCAGCTTTGCTTTTCCCATCGCTCCGTGAGAGCGTCTGTGGGTCCCCGTCTGCAGGTTGCATCACCACCGGAGCCACCGTCGGCGTGGGGCCAGGGGCTCTGTCTGGGAGCTGGGTACCCAGGGATGCTCCTCAGCGCCTCGACTATTAACTTACATCCATAAAGTGCCTGGTGAGTGATGCCTCCAGCTGCCTCCAGCTAGGGATTGCTCTCACCAACTCACCCCTGGGCTCCTAGTTGCCACTTTCGGGGTGCCCAGCAGGCAGCCGCAGAAGAGGAGGAATGGTCCATGCTGGCAGAGGCATGCAAACCTCCCCTAAAACCCCTTTCTGCTTGTTGACGACAGCCTCCCGACACCACCTTTCCCCAGCCTTGCCTGGCACCATCATAAAAATCAGTTTTGGGATGTTCTCCTGAGCATCTTCATGGGGCAAGAAACCCGCAGAGAGAATCGCCTCTCCATCGCTCACCCTTTGAAACTGTGCAAGTCTGGGCTTTGGCAAGTAAAGAAATGGAGAGCGATGAGCTCTCCTTCCCCCCGCCATCAACCAGCAGCTGCAGAGGAACGGCAGGAGGGCAGCGGGGAAGGAAGGGAGCGCTGGAGTTTGGATTCATCCGAAGCGACTCCAGGCTCCTTCCCGACTGCACAGGGACTTGCTGCATTCTCCTGACTCAGTAACATGCTGCTATTTAATTAACTTTTGACTTCTGGTTTAAAGGAGCAGTGCACAAAATAGTTATTTACTTCATTTAGAAATTCTTTTAATCGTTACCATAATTACAGCTTCCTCCTCTTTTTTTTTTTTTCTTTTTTTTTTTTTTGATATTTTTCTTAGCAGGGGGAAGGGAGGGAGGGGGAATATTTGCCGCTCTCCTTGTGGTTATCACATCCTTCAAATTACTAAAAGAGGCTGGGATAATAGGTCTGGTGATTATATATAGGCACCATCTGCTCTGTGGCTGCTTCCTATCAAAGTGCAGTTAGGAGAGTGCAAGAAGGATATTTTCTCTCCAGCTATATTAAGACTCTGTTTCCATCTCGGCTCCAAAGCAAAGCTCTCTGCATGCAAATGGATCTCAAATGCGCTGTAATCAATGGCTCGGTTTTGGCAACCTTGAAGCCGAATATTTTTTTTTGTTTTTTTTTTAAATTTTCCCCTCAAGTTTGCTGTTCCCATTCGTTATGCAATTTTATTTGAGGCTGGTTGCTCTGCATTCGATGTTTTCTTGTAACCATAGTCCCGTCCCCCCCTCCCCGTTTGCTGAGCAATCTAGTCTCGTGTTAGCCAACGCAGAGATCTGTGTCATAACTCGAATGCAAGGCAATATCTGAGCAATCGGGCGTGTTTCGGAGGATGATGAGGGCAGATTTTTAGGATGCGTATGCTGTCGGTATGCAGAGGAGGTGGAAAGCTGAGCTGAGTTAATTTGGAGCAATAATGGGAAAGAATTAATACATGTTGGATGATAGCAGCCGTGGCTATCCCGTTGCTGCTGGGGTCTCTTGGGGAGCATCGCAGAGCTCGGTATTCGGGGCAATACGGGGAGTCAGGAGGTGTCCCTGCCGAGCAGTATCTTTTGCATCTTCTCATGCCCCTCGGTGACCTCGGAGACCCAACGGGCTTTTCTTCTCTCCTGGAGCCGGTAAGATTTTATGCTCTTGGAAGAAGAAGGTAGAGAAGAAGGAATAAGATATTGCCAGCCCAGAGGGAGGGTGCTCGGGATGGGGCTGGAGGCCAGAGGATGCCGAGAAGGCTGAAATGCAGAGGAATTTGTCTTGCGAAATCCGTGCCATGGTGCCTACAGGAGAGAAGGACTAAATGGCTTTTTTGAATGAGTGAAAGTGGGTAAAAAGAGACAAGGGAGGAGAAAATCCCAAATAAGTCAGTGAGGATGGAAAAGGCTACAGGGCTGTAGCAAAGTCCTGTTTCTTTCTGGGTGAAATTTCCCTGATGGCGATGGGGTGAGGACTGTGGGACGTACGTCATGGAAGATGCGCATTGCCCTCCTGTATTTTGTCACTCCTAAAGGCACACGGTCTCCCTGCACTCGCTCCAAAGATTTTTAGTGACTGTAGGGATTATTGGATCCCAGTTTCTTGGGGCAATTCCAGAGGTTTCGCATCCACCCCTTCCACTCGACTGGCTTGAGACCCTTCTTTTCTTACTCCCAGTTTCCCACAGGTTGCATATTGCTATGTAAAGGATGTACGTCTTCCAGCTTGGCCTCCTGAAATGGTTGTGAATGACAGAGGGGTTTCTCCATCTGAAGCATGATGTGTGGCAGAAGCTGATGCCGTTGGTGGTCTCAGCAGGCAGATGCTCCTCAGACCAGGGACGTCATTAGCAGCTGGTGGAGGCCATGGGGAGCCCTGGCTGCTGCTCGATGCTCTTGGACATCTCCTCTGGGTGGAAAAGGAACGTAGGAAGGAGAGTTTCTGCATCCCAGCGCTGTTTATCTAGCTTGATCCATGAGCAGAGGAGGAATTTCCCCCA
The DNA here is from genome assembly GCA_013397275.1 of Burhinus bistriatus. Classification (NCBI taxonomy): domain Eukaryota; kingdom Metazoa; phylum Chordata; class Aves; order Charadriiformes; family Burhinidae; genus Burhinus; species Burhinus bistriatus. Next base: position 7,101 of record VYXH01003340.1, read on the forward strand.
GGAGCCCGTAGCAAAAAGTCAGTGAATTCTGGGGTAATTGTGGAGGGTTGGTTCGGCGCAGCAGCGTTGGTATTAACGGGCTGGGATTCCCCAGGGGCGAACACCGTTCTTTTTGTGGTTTGTGTGTGAATGCATGAGAGAAACCACATTTATTGGCCTGGAGATCAGGGCGTTACCCAGAGAGCAGCGTGGTTTAGGGCAGCGCCTTCTTGCAGCGTGCCTCTAACCCTCCATCCCCAGCACCGATTCCTGCCTCCCGATGCGGATGCCGTTCTATACGTCCTTTTGTCTGCGAGTGAAATCGCGGTCAGGATTCACGCCTGGTCTGTCTTGCTCCCATCTTGCCAGATGCTCTGGTGGGAAGCCCCGCGCAAGGACCTCAAAAGCAGCTCTTGATCCCCTGCTCCTCGGTGAGACGAGCCAGGAATCCTTCCAGAAATGCATCCCATCGGATTGCTGAAGCCACTAAGAGCTGTGTTTACATGTCTTCAGATGCAGCCCCACTCCTGCTGCCACACGAATGAGTGAATAACAATAACAGCAGTTCCTGCCGGAGCCAAAAAATGGATCCAGGTGTGCTGGTGCCACACAGGGGCTCGCGAAAGCCTCTGTGGTCAGCGGAGACATCCCCTTCTCCGGCTGAGCCTGGATGGAGCCTCTCATGCGCTGCTTGGAGAGAGCAGCAACAAACGGGTTATTGTTTCTCTGCCCAGTTTCTTGAACAGGAAACTGTGTTTAAAAACCTCTTTTTTTTAAAAAAAAAAAAAAAAGTTTGCTTGACAGGCTTTTCTGCAGTCTACGCTTCTTCCTAATTTCTCTGCTTGAGGCAGCACTCTGCTTCTATGTTGGGGTTTGGTTTTTTTTTCCTAATACACACAACTGCCCGGTGGCTGCTTGGATTTAGCACCCTTGGTTTCACCATGCCTTGTATCAGCCCCCGATTCAGAAGCAAGGACATGGTTTATCCAGCACCGTACGAACACAGTTAAAGTCACAGCCACAAAACCCAGGGAGAAAGACAGAAAGAAAGGAAAAAAAAAAAGGGGGGCGCGGGGCACAAAGAAAAGGCTCCAAGGGTTAGGGGATGTTGAGCCGAAAAATGTTTCCTCGGGGTCTGCTTTGGCCACGCTGGAGCTGCCTGCAGCGGCGTGGGCAGCGGGTGAATGAGGTGCCCAGGAAGGAGGCAGGGTGCCAGCTGGGCAGCGTGACCCACCGGCAGCTGTTTCCAAGGGTCCTCGGCACAGAAACGCTGGAAAAACCGGGAGCGTGGGTCTGCCAGCCTGGGGGAGCCTTCCTGGAGTGGATGGTGCTTCGTGACCGGGGTAGCAAGGGGGAGGCGGAGGAGAGGACAGAGTTGAACTTGGCGGTTGCTTTGCGAGGGGGGATTGCGGGAGCTGCTCGGTATTCCCTCTCCATGGGGGTGCCTCCGGGCTGTGCAAGGGACCCTGTGGCCTCGGTGAATTAAAAACATGCCCGCTTCCTATAGCAAATTGGGGTCGAGCTGCTGCTCCAGGTACCTACAGACCAGAAAAGGAATTGTATGTGATCAGACGCTGCCTGGTGATGCACCGTAACCAGCTTTGCAGCCAAGAAGTGCCATTTTTAGACTAAAACCAACAAAATAGCCTCCGAAAGAGTTCAGCATGTGCCTTGCAGTGCTTTTTCCTTTCTCCAGCCATGGGAAGAACATTATTGATCATAGAATAGTTTGAGTGGGAAGGGACCTTTAAAGGTCATCTAGTCAAACCCCCCTGCCATGAGCAGGGACATCTTCAACTAGAGCAGATTTCTCAGAGCTCCGTCCAACCTGACCTGGAAAGTTTCCAGGGATGGGGCGTCTCCCACCTCTCTGGGCAACCTGGGCCAGTGTCTCACCACCCTCATCATAAAAAAATTCTTCCTTAGACTTAGACTAAATCTACCCTCTTTTAGTTTATTCTGAATTTTAGTTTATTCGGAATTGTAATCTGCTGTATGGACTGTGTGCTGGTATAAAGGCTTGTGAGGTTGTTCTAAAGGTCCTCTGGGTGGCAGGGACCCGGTGGGAACCGTTCAGCGGTGGAGGGCACACCAGGACAGCAGACAGTCTGCACACTGCTCTGTACCCAGCGATGGGCCTGGCTCTCGGTGGAATCACTCACATCAGCCCGCACGCCGCTTGGAGGAAGGTCTGCCTGCAGAGCCCAATTCCTCAGCTCCAATTACAGGAATGGGTGGCTTTTTCCTTCTCAGGCTGAAAAATTGGCCCGAAACCCTGAGAAACCACAACACAAATGTCTGACACCGTTCCACACGGGCTTCAGCAAACAAAAACCCTCTTGAAATTAGCCCTTGCCTACCAAAACAGGCAACACCACTTCAAAAAGGAAGAGAGAGGAGAAAAAAAGAAAACAACCGAAACCCAGAGCTTCCCGGGGAAAGCGCTTGCAGCCTCGGATTTTCTCTGAGCACGTTGCCGTGCCTGCCAGCCCAGCCAGTGCTCGGTCCGTGATGAAGCCTTTTTTGCCCAGGGAGGCGGTGGCCCCACAGGGATGCTCCTTGCTGCTCCATCCCTGCGGCATCGTGGTCTGCAGCCGCCTCCTGCGATGGGGAGCCCTGCACGCCGGGACGGTTGTATCATCACCATCACTTCTTCTCCATCCTCTTAATTTTTTTCCCTTGGAAATATTAAGCCAAGCTTTGTTTGAAGCCTGAGAGCACTTCAGCAATACCTCGTACATCTCAGCACTGTTGAGTCCAGGTTATTTATCACATTTTTCCTTGGGATGCAGAACACCCCAAGCTCATCTCAAAGGCCTTGTATTTAGCAACATCGACTGGGTTGCAGGCGACCCCGATCCGGAGGCCACAAGGAGCTTTCTTGCAAGGGAACACGATCTGGTGTGGGCTGACCACAACCCCTGTGGCCATTCAGAGCTGTGGTGATGGAGCAAAGAGGCGATACCAGCCCACTCGTCATGGGCAGGACCCTGATCTGCTCTGGCCCCCGTCCCGTCAGGTACCCAGGTGGAAGGAGCCAGACTGGGCAGTGCCTTTGCAGAGCGACTGGTGGGTCCCTGGACAGCAGAGGGCTCTTGCACCACCGAAATGAGCCTGCGGCAGGTGGGAAAACACTTCTAAACCATAAGTGGGACACGCTTACAAGTTGTAGGGGATCCGTGTGCCAGCGTGGCTTGCACTTTGGAGCGGTGGTTTCCTCTCTTTGTTCGTCCGGCTTGCAGCGCTGCGGTGCTCAGAAAGGCAGGCGTGCCTCTGGCTGCCTCCAGAAGGCTTATCTTACCTCAAAGGCTTATCTTACCTCAGAAGAATATATTAGATTTCCTTTTTAAATTAAAGCTTAATATTTTTGTAATTAAAAAAAAAAAAAAAAGAGGCTGGAGTGCAAGGTTATAAACTCACACTTGGCTTTCTTCTGCTGAAGTTCAAGCACACGTGGACCATTTATTTTAGCAAGCACCTGAATAAGTGACTTATCCGAACGGGAGGTCCCAGCTTGGCCGTTGGCAGCCCCAGATTCACCTTGGACCATCCAAAAAACACGCAGGATTGTCAAAAGCAGGGAAGGACCTACGCTAAACTGACACTTTGAAAATCATTAGCTACATCCTCTATTTCAGAAAAGTGAGGGCATGAACGCGAGCAGCAGCGTTAATAAAGATGCACATTTATTAATGCCCTTTCCGAGGGTTACAGATTAAAAGAGAGGGAGGTGTGTGCACACCAGGCAGGTGCCAGCCCGGGGTTTGCAGCGTTTTTAAGCCTGAGCGCTGATGGAAACTGGTAAGAGGGTTTGCAAGAAACTGTGTTGCTCACCGGTGTCCGTTACAGCCAGAAAGGCTTAAGCAGAGCCTAAAGTTAAGCCAGTGCTAAGAGCTCTTAAGTAATCCGTGTCTGGTACCAAGAGTAGCTGGGGTGGTTTCAAAGAGCTGGTGACTTCTGCTTGTAGCATCCTTTGCAGGGGAATTATTCCCACCGCATCTGGTGAAGTTGTGTGAATCGACTCACGGTTTAGTAAAAATGCTGGTGGTTTAGTAAAACATGGTCTGTTGGACTCCAGCATTGCGTTGTCCCAGGGAAAGAAGTGGAACTAATTTTTATCGGTTGCACTGGATGATTTCTAATTGTTCCTGGCCATCCTGCGGAGTTCATTATTTCTCCTCCAGCCGACACCAGCTTCTAATTAGGGGATGTAAAACTAAGATGGAAGAGCAGCAGCAGTTTGCAAGGGTATTGCTGCTCGGGAAGGAATTTGGGCTGGATTTAAGCCAAAAATATCCTCTTGTTTGCAAGATTTTGGTGGGGAGAGGATGTTTTAAACGCTGCAGGATACCAGCTGCTGCATACACCCTGCAAGAGGGAGCACTAACAGAGCAGCCCTTCGCCTCCTAAAAGGGGGCAATTACCTCCTCTCCTCCTTGCCGGTTCCCCTGCATCTCTCATTCATCCAAAGGGTACAAATATTCCCGAAACCAGAGTTTTTCCTACAACAAAATCAGGGTGGCTGCTATCCCCCTGGCCATGCGACGGTGGCTGGGGGCGGCAGGCACAGAAGGGGCTCTGGGCAGCGCTGCTGCGATGCTCAGCCCTGGTGATGCATTTCAACTGGTTGATCGGGGTTTTTTTCCCATATTTCCCCCCAGTTTTCTTTTTTTTTTTTAATGCTAAATATTTTTTTCTCCTGGGAGGGTGATGTGGCATCTACAGAGCCCCGTTACGGTGCTGCTTTTGCGGTACAACTGCAAAGCCGAGAGCTGAAGTAACTTGGCCAAGACCTTCTTAGATCCAGCGATTTCCCCATCGGGATGCATCACAACTTTAGGAAACATAACACTGCCCTGAAAACAATCCCGGGTCCTCACTGACATTCTTTTCTGCCAGGAGACTTCGGGAAGATGTTTCTCTAGCTATTTAATGAGAAGGGGAGAAATTCTTCCCCTTGCTTCCCTGCGCAGCACAGTGTTAGTGTTTTCTGCTGGTAGAGGAAAACACTTTCAGAAACAGGAACAATTTAGGTGTTGCAGAAATCCGCAGGTTTTTGGCCTCATCCATCAGCTGCATGTGGCACCGGCTGCTTTTTTTACAGGTGCTTAATAAATGCAAACGAGCTCTGGTGTTTTTCCTCTCCCTTCCTTTTATAACCCCGCTACTTGCTCATTTTCATTCCACTTCTGGTCAGCAGACATGGCTTTGATGGTGGGTTTTCCCCCAGGCTTTAGCTGGGAATTAAACCCGGCTTAACTTTTACAGCACAGTACACTTGGCTGGGGGTTTTCCGCCAAGACTCTTTTGTATTAGGGAATAACACGTGGAGGAGCCGGGAGTGGTTTTGATGAAGTCCTACCGATGCAAAAAAAGGGGGCTGGGAAGCTTCAGTGCTTTGGTGCTTTAGGAGGAAAAACAATGAGAACGATGAATTTCCCCCAGGTTTTGTCCAGAGTTAAGAAATTTGATTTTGAAAGAAAAAATGGAAAGTTTTTACTTCAGTTTCATATGGAGTGAAAGGTCATTTTAACCCCTTTGCCCTCAAATTTCCCTGGAGCAGAAAATCTGCTTTTCATTTCATCTACCCCGCAATGAGGCTTTAAGCCACTAATTTTGAGAAATTACTGTATTTCTGCAGAATCCGCTCTTGTCTCTAGAAATAAGTCCTTGTTAAGAGACCAGTGCAGATGTTTGGTTAGCCATCACGACGTGAATCCCACCTCTGTACCCAGGGACACACTGAAAACAGCAACGTTGGGTTTGATGCAAACCAGAAAGGACCTTCCCGTAGCGCTGGATCCAGCACTTGTCCCAGTTATCCCAGCAGGTGATGAGACACAGCTCAGCTGAGCGACAGCTAAATCCAGAGATTTTTTTTGGTCTCCCTTATCAGGAAACAGCCCCCATGAAGTTCAACTAATTTCGTTGAGAGTACCCGCAATGAAACGTTAAGTGAGTGTTTTACATCCTGAATCGGTACATTAAAATACATTAACTGCATTTATGGTTTAACCAGCAGTTTAGTGACTTTGTGAATGATGGAATTTGAATTTTATTATGCCAGCAGACCAATATTTTCGTATTTTTCATTACAGGAAACAAAGATAGTTCATGCATATCCGTCTTTTCCTCTAAATACTACATATCACCCTTGCTAACCAACAGACCTGAGAAAAAGGTATCTAAGTCTTTAAGGAGATAACTAAAAATGAATGAGGCAGTATGGAAGAAGAGCAGTGAAAAATGGAGACCATTCAGTAAAGACTGTATTTTAAAATCTATTCAAGTTGCAACACTACCAAAAAGTGTCAGAAAAGCTATGATTTGGGTTCTTTTAATACTTTAGCCTGCATAAGACATATTTCTGTACTTGACTGAAAGGCAAGTAAATACCTACCCATTGTAAAGCCTTTCTGGAGAAGTAACTCCAAATCACAGGAGTTGGTGCATGGCTCTTTCCCTAGCAGTGTTAAAGTTATTCGTTAAAAACAAATTGATCTTGGTGGTATCAAAATTTCAGCCAGGCAATACAAACCCATGTACAACTGGGAAGGAAAAACAAATCCAAAGCTTTCCAAAGACCATTTTTTGGGGGGATCCAGCCTCACCTCTTTGTCATGGGTCTGCTTTGGCCATTGCTTTGGGTGTTTGCCTTTGCAGAGATTTAAAAGGCACGTGCGTGGAAGCGCATGGGTGGCTGAGCTGGGATGCTCTCGTTGCTGATGGTAGCTCGACTAAGTGCAGGATCTTAGTAGGACACGACGAGGCTTAGACATTTCCATGGATGATAAGTACCTCCGCAGTGATGTCAGGCAGATGTGTAAATGCTCATGCTTCGGGGCGTAAGCCAAGTCCTAACCCAAAGGGAGAGACAGAGAAGCTTCCGCTGGGTCCATGTGAGGACATTCCCATCCTGGGGATTTTTATGCCTTTCCCAGAATGATACAGATCTGCGTGATTTTAGCAGGGGAAGTCTCATGGCTTCAGTGTAGTCGCATGAAAATTCCCGTTACCCCTGCAATAGGAAAGGAGACAACCACCTGGGCTCCAGGGCTGGCCAGAGGCAGCAGCCAGGCTCAGGTTTGCTGTCCATACATGAAAACCTCCAGAGCTGCTCGATTATTTTTGTTTTTTTCCTAGAGATGCAGTCCACACAACACCTTTCCTTAAGCAACCCGACGTAGCTCGTGTAACCCCATCTCCTTGCAGGTACTCCCGTCCCCTTTGCTTCCCGGGAGGCAAAGTGGAGAGCTCAGGGTAGGGTTCAGGTAGCCGTGGGCACCATGAAGCCATCAGCGAGGCACCGTGGCCAACCACCACCCGTTTTATGATTTCATTGAAGTTTTTTTCGGGGGACTCTGCTGCATCCCGGGCCGCGAGGGGGGAATAACCTCTTTGATTTTTATTTTTTTTTTTTTTTTCAGTTCTCTCAGGCCAGACACACCACAGCCCTTTGAAACGCTCTGTGTCCCTTACCCCACCCATGAATGTGCCAAACCAACCTCTAGGACATGGATGGATGTCTCATGAGGACTTACGAGCTAGAGGACCCCAGTGCATCCCTTCCGATCATGCCCCCCTGTCTCCACAAAGCAGTGTAGCCTCTTCGGGAAGTGGTGGGAGTGAACATTTAGAAGATCAGCCTTCCGCTCGTAACACATTCCAGGAGGAAGGGAGTGGGATGAAAGGTGAGTGAAAAACCAGACGCCTTCCCCCCTCCTCCCCCCCCATCCCAGCACCCAGAGGCAGGAGGGGAAAAGCCGTTTTCCCGGCAGCACGGGGCTCGGTTGGCGGTTTTGGGCGAGAATCCTCGTAACCAAACGGGGCCTTGCGGTGTTTCTTCCCGGCTTAAGGAATTTAGGTTTAGGGGAATAAGTTAGATTTTCTTTTAAGCAGCGGTTGGTCCTGATCTGATGTCTTACAGTTGGGTGCCGGTGGGCTGCTTTTGCCCCAAAATCCTGCAAGCTGCCAGCTTTCCAAAAAGCTGGATTTCTTCCATAGCCTGTGGCTTTTGGCTGTGAGTGGTGCTCTTTTATCTTTCTTTTTTTTTTTTTTTTTTTTTTTTTTCGTTGANTGTTGTTTTTTTTTTTTTTTTTTTTTTTTTTTTTTTTTTTTTTTACGGTGAAAAATAGCTTAGCATGGGTGTAGCAAGCCATGTGTGATTTACCATTGCGGTGTTTGATACCCACCAAGTATTTGGGGAAGTTTTGGCTTAGGATGCTTCTTTGCAGTGAATTTATCCTGAGTATTTCAGCTGTTTTTCCCATTGCGTGTGCATTTCACAGAGATTTTAGCAATAAATATACGTGATCCTGTTGATAAACAAGGCAGAAGTGAAACCCTATTGGTGCAGTCAAAGATGGAGAGCAAACTGCAGGCTGTAGAGGAATAAATAGAGAAAAACTGGGCAAACACGTAGGTTGTATATTCCTATGAGCAAATAAAATGACTGAAAACGAACGTGCAGCTATCAGAGGCCGATTTGAACAACGGCAGTTTTCATTAATGCAAAGCAACTCTATTGTGTGAAAACCGATGATGTATCGGAGTAAGGAAATAATAGTATTTTTTAAATAGTCACAAGGTCTGATTTCATTCTAATTACAGGTAAATCTAGATACGTATAAATCTCTGTAGCGTGAAACTGCATTTGACTTGGCACTGTATGACTTCGATGTGCGTGAAATAAATGCATGAAAAACCCCCTCATGGTTACCCCGTGAGACAGATGCTCGGGGCTCAGCCCTCTTCCTGGCTGGACTTTGCACCGTAGCGTTGTTCTGGGATGGGGGCCATGGGCTGCAGATGTGGCAGGAGATGGTCTCACAGAGCTGGGCTTTGCTTCTCAGCGGCTCCGCTTGGTAACGAACACCTAATCAGCGAGCGTTTCGTCTCCAGCAGTGCTGCAGGCTCTGTGCCTACCTGTGGCTCTCACTGCCTATGGTGGTCCACCTTATGGTGGACCTGCAGGCAGGCTTGGAAGGGTCACCGTGAGCATGTTGAAGACTAAGCTGTGATCAGCGTGAAGGGTCCTCAAGGCTTTCCATGCCTGGGGCCGGATCCTGCAGTCTGTCAGATAAAGGAGACCCTTTTCAGGAGCTGATGGGGTCTATTTAACATTACGTTTCTCCGGGTTTCTGGTGATGGAGCTGGGGAGGAGATGCAGGGAGCTCAGGTCCCTGTGATCCACAGCTGCAGCTCCGGGATCTGCATGTGTAGAAACTTTCCAGTGCAATGCAGTTGATCTGTACGGCCAAATCTGCAAAACCCGAAGGCACTATTGCCCAGGCAGTCCACGAGCAATAATCAATTAAATAAACTCTACGGATGAAGACCGCCCGTTGCTGCTGCATGCAGGAGAGACGGCTGTCCTTCCTTGGGCCATCCCTTTCTGAGCATCCTGAGCATCCTCCTTCTCTGGGGGAAGGTCTGCAAACATTTAAACCTGATTCCCCTTATTGCTGAGTCAGCCAAATTGCTTTTGTCTCACTGTCCGGGGACATGCGAAACAGATGTCTACAGCCTCTGGTGTCTATGACTGTCGTGTCCTCCCCCCTCCGCTGTATTTTCTTCCGATTGAACCAATCCAGTTTCTTCCCACTTGGCGTTTTCTAAACTTGGGGTTGTTCTTGCTTCTCTCCAATGGGTTTTTTTCCAGAAAGTCTGTATTTTATTGAAGGTGTGTTGCCCAAAACTGGACTCGGGAGCAGAGCAGAGACTTGCTTTCCATACAGATGGCATTCCTGTGGCTGTATAGCTCATCGTCCTCAAATAACACGCCACCACGGGCTGCGTACGACCCATTGTATCCCCACAGCTTCCTTGCAAAAAAAAAGTACAGCCCGTTCCCTGCCCTCAGTTTGTGCCGCTTTTTGTTCCTACAGAAATGCACAACTTTGTGCATTTTTATTGGGTGGCATCTTACTTCATCCAGACCGGTTGCTCGGTTTGCCAAGTCCCTTCTCTGAATTGCAGCCACGTCTCCCCGAGCGCCTGCGGGCTCTTGTGGCTTGGTGTCACCCGTGCCTTCGATCACCTTGCTCCTTATTTAACACCCTTCAGGGCATCCAGCAGGGTAATGGGGAAACCAGACCCATGACAGACCCCTGCCCAACACGGCTTAACAGCTCATCTCCCCTGATGTCACCTATTTCTCTCCTTTCCATCTATCTTTGCACTGAAGGAATAGTGCTCTTTGTCTTTTTCCCAACCCCTGGTTTCTTCCGGGGGAGACACAGACACTTTGTTCCCTGTGGAGCCCATCCATCTGTCCATCCGTCCCTTCCCAGGGCAGAGCTCAGGGCGTACCGGGACAAGGGCTTGGGTAGAGCTGGGGGTTTCTGGCTTAGCATGGTGTGCCATAAGGGCACTTCTGAAGACATCCTGTGTACACATGGGCGTGTGTATATATATATATATATATACATGGCAGGGTGGATTGTTTTCCTTCTAAATTTCCATGCCAGCACCCAGATATATACATGTGCCAGCCAAACTCCGGTGTTTAATGCATATAGTGCACGTGAGCAGCATGGAAGTCCTTGCTTTGCTGCTCACATCAGACGCAGCGTTTCTGACAGCCGTGCCATGACTTCGCAATTAGCTCCTGGTAATTGGTGATTAAAGAGTAGCTCTGCGGGTGGGCGGCTCGCTGCTCCATGGAGATCATTAGGAGGTTTGACTTTCCAAGGACAATGTAAATCTCCTTAGATGACCTTGCACCTCCTGGTTGCCTCTTCCCTATGGGAAGGGGGAAAGCCCCACCACCGTCCCTCTGTGCTGGGGTGGCTCCTTCTCCCCAGCCCATTCCTGGGATTGCCGTCCCAACTGGCAAGGGGGCTCTGGGACCGTTGTAGCTCCCCAAAATTAGGAGGTGGTCCAGGGAGGTTGATGCAAAGGGAGAGAAGAGCTACTCCTGTGCTCTGACCCTCTGCAAAGGTTGGAGATGATCTGGATTTACTCAGAGAAGCTGTAGCTGCCCCATCCCTGGAGGTGTTCAAGGCCAGGTTGGACGGGGCTTTGAGCAACCTGGTCTAGTGGGAGGTGTCCCTGCCCATGGCAGGGGGTTGGAACTAGGTGATCTTCAAGGTCCCTTCCAACTCTAACCATTCTATAATTCTATGAAATGGGTTTTCTACAAGATTTAACGTCTATCTGAAGTTGGACCTTTCTTCTGAAAGTATCCCCATGGGCTTTGCCATCGGCAGAGATGTGCACCAAAGGCAGATGTCCCCAGGGGACATTGGATCAGGCAGACTTCTGAGGTGTCATTGCTGAAACAGGGTGGCTTTGTATTACAATGAAGTTGAGATTTGAGCCTGGCAGTCCCTGTAGACCCCACCTGCGCTGGAGACAGAGGGCTTGCTGCTAACAGCTTTTAATGGGCTTTCTGCTAATAGCTTTTAATTTTTTTAAGCAGATCAATTTAAGAGGCCTCTGGTAGCAGGTTTTAGGACTGTTTAGGACTGTTGCATGTTGGGACTTTTGGAAGACAGCAAAGTTCAGCCCTTCCGTGCTCAGTAATGGCTTTGCCCCCATGTTTGGTGTGCAGTTGATCTCTTTCTGTGCAGCGTTTGAGGAACTTCACTGAAAGGCGAATCCTGACCTGTGTCAGAGGATGGAGAGTGTGAGCAAAAAAGCGGCATTTTGGAGCTGTTCACATCACCTCTGCTTGGATACAAGTGGGGTTTGGGGTCAACCTGGGCAGTGGGCAGCAGGAGACTTCTGGCAGATCTAAGAATTGTCATGGGGGACCAAACCAACAGTCCATCCTGCCCTGTTCCTTCCAGTGATGAGGTGTTGGTTTGGGAAGAGGTCTGCAGTGATCCTTGACTTGCATCTGGCACTCAGCAGCATGGGGCTTTCTGGACTGAGAGCACCCATACTGCAGAATGTCCCAGCAGTGGGACTGTCCTCCTCGCGTCATCTCGTCCCTTTCCAAAACAAGTCTGGCCTCACACTTTGCAGTTGTAACAGCCTAGAAAACCTTTGAAGTTGGCCACGTTAGCGAAGGTTATGGGAGGTGTCCATGAAGGTTATGCTTATGCTGGTGGTGAGCAGACCACCAGCATCCACAGCAGCCCCAGCCTAGCAGCAGAAGCACGTAGTGGGTAGAAATCCCTCCCAAAACCAGTGCAAGCCCCCATTTCTCTTTCCCCCTTGGTGGGCACGTTGGGCAGAGGAACCCCATCGGGCCAGCATCATCGCCAGCCATCACTCCTTCCCCTCGGGCTCTCCTGCGCCGTCAGCCCCTGCCTGCCATGGGATGTGGAGTCCACCACCCGCTCGACACATACCCCTTATATTAACTCAGGAATTATCAAAAAGAGCGAAAGTGTTGCTGTTAAATTTGTATTTAGCCCCAAAAGAGACATTTCCCAAGCTTCCACCTGCTCTTTCCATTCAAGGGCTGGGGTTTGGTGCTGTTTGGGGCTGAAACACTGGTTTTTCATTGTTACTGCACTTGGCGTGGGTTGAGATGGGGCTCATGGGTGTCTCGCTGGTGGGGAAGAGAACAAGGACTGACGGAGAAGGGTATTGCTGGGAGCGGAGCACATGAGCTTGGTAGGCTACAGCAGAGCTATTGTTGGGTTGTAGGTGCTAAATAAAGCAGGTCCCAATTTGGCACAGCGTTTGAAGCCTTTAGGATGCAAAGCAAATGCATCATCACAGGCACGGTGTTGCGCTGCAGGACAGATATCTGCAAGGTCCCCCCACTCCCTTGTGGGGTGTCACCACGGGCCCCCCAAACCTGCGAAACCCTGAGTAGCTTCTGAGCAGGCTGGAACTGGGGAGGCTCATATCCCATTGCCTTCTCCGTGGAGGACACGCCATCATGGGATCTGGTGGGGTTTTGCATGTTGCAGAGGAAGGATTGCCCTCCCAGGTCCCTACCTGTGAAACCTCATTGATGTCAGGGCGATAAAAGTACTTTCGAGTACCCAGCCAGCCAGGCACAGAGGTGCTATGCTGCAGATAATGACAGGGAAGGAAGAAGTCATTTCAGTTGGTGCATTTTGAGACCCCAAGTCACCCTTCTGAAACAGGCTGTGGGACCATCTTTGATGGCATATCATTTTTCCATGCTCAAAAAAAAACCCAAAAACATTCTCTTTATTTCTCTTTAAGCAGCCATTTAAATTGAAGCACATACCATCTTTCCTCATGCCATAAATCAGTGTCTGCCATCTGCAAAACAGCCATTTGCTCATCCTAAGCTCAACCACGCCGTTAGCTTTGGCAGTTCCCACGTTCCTGGGAAGAGGCCAGCAAGGAGCTTGGCGTGCAGTGGCGTGATGCCGACTCCCTGCGGGCTAATTCCCGGCGGCTCAGCCACAGAAACCCAGACTCTGAGGACACGTCCTCATCTGGGGACTGGTTCCTCTTACTATCGATATGCATAGCAGTGTGTCCTCATCCAGGGGCTGGTTCCTCCTACTGTCCATATCCATAGCACTATGTCCTCCAAAAGGTCTGTGAAGTTCAGTAAGGTGTCTGAAGCACCAGTGGGATGGTGGATGGCACCTAATCAACTCCTCGTGTTGCTATTGATGCTATTGCACGTGGTTAAGCAGTGTCATGAACTCAACAGGAGCTCTCATCTCCTTACCTTTGTGCTGCAGATGTCCCTGCCTGGCTGAAGAGCCTCCGGCTGCACAAGTACGCCGCCCTCTTCTCGCAGATGACGTACGAGGAGATGATGGCCCTCACCGAATGCCAGCTTGAGGCACAAGTACGTCCCACATCAGTCATAAAGGGATTCAGCCGCGGTCCCGACTCTTGTGCAGTCGGTATATGAGACACCTCCAATGCCTCTTTTTGTGTCTTGACATGGAAGGCGTTTTGCCCAAAGGTGGTTGGGAAGCAGATAGAGAAAAGCAAATTGGGTCTTGGGGAGTGAAAAAAAACATGTTGTACCTGAAAAAGGCCTTGTCCTAGATTTCTTACTGGAGTCCCAGCATGAAAGTCCCATCACTGGGTGCTGCATTTGGGCTTTTTTTTCCAGTTGGGATTAAGTTCAGGAGTTTCAGGGGCACAGACCGCAGTACCCAACTCCTTTAAAGTCAGCAGGGCTTTGGTGGCCAGTTGCCTTGTTAACCTTTGAAAATGTCCCTGCTTTCAGATTTACCTCTGTGTTATCCTTGGGATGAAGAGGGCTGGTCCACACTTTGCTTTCGTTGTGAGATGTACTGGCGGGGGACAGACTAGCTGGAAATCTCTATCTTCAGCAAGTCTCTAAGTGATTTTCTATGTCCTCTTCTAATCCTTCCACTCAGAAATTTGGTTAATTTATATCAGCCCTTTTGGTTTAGGGGAGGAAGGATTTGGGCTGACCCAACTGTCCTGTGGAAATGTTAACGCCAGATTTTTGTGCTGTTTTTTGCAGAATGTTACCAAAGGCGCAAGACACAAAATAGTCATCAGTATCCAAAAGCTAAAAGAAAGACAAAACCTGCTCAAATCTTTAGAAAGGGTAAGTAATCACAACCACTTTTGTATTTCCTCCTTTTCAAGAAGCCAGGAATCAATTCTGGGGTGAAGCGCTCTTCGGTTACACATTATACATGCCAGGTTGGACGGGGCTTTGAGCAACCAGGTCTAGTGGGAGGTGTCCCTGCCCATGGCAGGGGGGTTGGAACCAGATGATCTTTAAGGTCCCTTGCAACCTAAACCATTCTGTGATTCTATGTTGTTGGGGTCTTTTGCAGAGAAATCTGTTGCTGGCTTTGCCACGTCTGAGTGGTGTCTCGAACATTTCTGTAGGTTTTATTTGGAGCTGTGTTTTGCCGAGTGGGTCCTAATCCCTCTCCGGCACTCACGCAGCTGGGATGGATCTCCCCTGCAGCACTGGTACAAGCCCTGCCCAGCTCCAAGGTGCTCGGAAACACCTGAACTCCAGGTGATAGAGGGCACCATCCCAGTGACGCTGATGGGAGGGTGGTCACCCGTCCACTGAACTGGGGTGCAGGACCAGCTCTAGCCACACCAGCCACCATGGTCCTCTCTCCCTCTGGAGAACCAACTGATCAGAGTCTTGAACCCCTGATTATCCCTTGGCCACTCGGTTAACTCTTCCGTCTCGATGCCACTGTTCCTTGCAAGAGACCCCTCCATGCACAGCAGTCATCATCGGGACCCCCAAGCCCTGCCCCTACCGCTCCATCCCCAAAAAGAGATGGGATTTCTTGGTGTCTGTCAGGTCAAGGGCCACTGCGCTTTTCTGGAGCATCATATGGTCAGTCTGTCCCCAGATAAAAAGCCAGACACCCACGTCAGTGCCTGAACAACAGCTTGAATTTTCAAGGAGAACAAAGAGAGACTTCTTCAACAAAAGCTTAAACTCTGCAGAAACGGCTGTTAGGGAAGCACCAGCACCACAAACTGGCTGGGAGCAGCTCACCCAATGTCTCACTGTTTATTATCGTAATATTATATTATATTTAATTGCACCGTCTTCAAACAGCAACTTGCAGAGTCTCCCACTAGGGACTTTTAAATACTTATGTGGTGTGTTGCTATTTATTGGTGTTTTCGTTAGTTCACTGCTTCACTATTTATTTATAATATGGGATTGTACTCGGAGTATGGCAGGAGCTAATAAAGCCATATTTACCTCCGTGTATTAATAATAACTATTAAATCCAAGAGACAGCCCGCTGGATTGAGCTTGCTTCGGCGATGTGTTTTCCAGGCCATTGCCCAGCCTCTTCCCCCGCTTCTCCGCCTGGATTTTGAAATATGGTATTGATTGACTGTGGCGGTGCGGGAGGGTGAGCCCAGTTCAGCTGACACAACCGGCCACGTACGCTGTAAAACAGGGGAGAGAAGTGGCAGGGGCTGCTTTTGAGCCCTCGTGGGGTGGGTTTGGACTGTGGGGGTGCCACCGTGTCCCACTTTGGTGGGGCTCAGAGCTGCTTGTGAGCTGCTTGACTTGGGAGGGGATGTCTCTGGTTTTCCAGGCTTCCCAGCCAATTTTTTTTTTTTTTGCTAAACAAGAGCATGTGTGGGACTTGGATTTTTTTGGGCAGTGTCTCACTGCTAAAGATCGCTGCTTTCTTGGAAAGAGCCGCTCCACCCCTCTCCGACAGTTAGCAAAGCAGGATTTTTTTCCCCCAAAAAAATAGTGCCCAGCAGACTGACGCCAGGTCTTCGAGAAAACTGGAGCTAAGACATCCAAGAGCAAGCTGGGGGTGCAGCAGGAATTAGGGTGAACAACCGTTTCAGGGCTTCGGCTGGCTCGCTCATAGCATGTGTACCCACTTTGTGTCTCTTCCCTAGGGCTCACCCCAAAAGCTGCCTCTTTCCAAGCGGCATCCAACGAGCCAGACCCTGCAGGAGCCTGCAATGAGCTGTTCTGGTCCAGGCTACGTTAAAACCAAAATGCAATTATTTCCCATCAGTGGGAGTAGGATATGACTGTAGAAAGGGAGTTCTTGATCCATGCTATAACCGAGAGCAAGGCTAGGAGTGTACCCAAATCCTCTCCCTCCCAGGGGGACCTCCCCCAGGATCTCCGAGCTGAATATTTTTGCTATAGGGACATAAGCTCACCTGCAGCCTCGTGGTCTCCCCTTCTGTGTCCGACCACAGCCCACCCTGCTCCCCTTGAAACCCTCCCTTCCCTTCCATATCTGCTCCCCCAGCACGTCCCAGTGTGGACAGGGATGTCCCAGCTTCACTCCCGTAGGATGGGCTCCTGCATCCCAACGTGGTCTGGGGCTCTGCGATGGTCCCAGGGCGTAAGGATGCTATGGCAAGCTCTTTGGGGCAGAGCAGTTAATGGAGAGCCAGGCTGGAAGGCAGTGCTGGAAACTAGAGACAAGCCCACATTAAAAACTATAATTCCAATTAAATAGGGCTGAAATGTCGCAATTGTGGGATTGCTGGGGAAGGAGCAAGATACCCGTGGGTCTGGACGTTGAAATCTTACAGGATGAGTCGCTCTCATGGGGTTTGCATCTTCCTGGTGGAAATTTGGAAAGGCTGGATTGTTGCTGGTTTAGGGTCCCGATGGTTGATGGGGGCACACTTATCTCTGGGGATTCAGGTCTGAACTCATCCATGGATGTGGCACAATCCCTGCAGCAGCTCCACGCTCCCCTGCTCCAAGCAAAGACCTCCTGGAGCAGGAGCGAGGCCGTCGGCTTGGCTGGGGATTTTCCAGGGGGCAACAGTAGGGGTCTGGTTCGTAGCCGATGTCCTCTTGTCCCCGCAGAGACAAACCCTCTTCTCTCCACTTGAATCCACAGGACATCCTGGAAGGTGGCAACTTGCGTGTCCCGCTGCAGGAACTACACCAAATGATCCTCACCCCCATCAAAGCCTACTCTTCCCAAAACTCGAGCACGGAGGAGCACAGCCGGGATGCGGATTCGCATCACCCCTCCTCCCTGCTCGGCTCAGACAGCCAAGGCTCTGACTGCAAGGACTCTGCCACGGCGGGGATGCAGCAGCACCATTTACCGGGATGCGAGGGCGAGTCGGGGGGTGCCCCTTTGCCCGAAGGCGACCTGCCCGGACAGTTCACCAGAGTGATGGGGAAAGGTGAGCGGCTGTCCCTTGTTCTTGGCATCCTCGCTAGGGAGAGCTGCTCCGGGGCTGGGTGCCTGCAGTGGCGGTGCTGGCAGCAGCCTTTCCCCACGCCCCTGCAAGCCGCAGTCCTAGGGGTGATGATTTTTTTGAAGCCCCATCATGCTGCGGTAAGAGGTAAGAGTGTGGATGGGGAGGTAGGCAGTGATTTTTGGGAGGGGCTGCGATGGGATGGGCTGCCTGCCCCAGGTCAGGGGTGGATAGCATCCTCTCCTGCTCTGGGTCAGCAGTGGATCGCGTCCTTTCCCTGCCCCAAGTCAGGGACGGGTACCATCCGCTCCCTGCCCCGGGTCAGTAGTGGATCGCATCCTTTCCCTGCCCCAGGCCAGGGACGGGTACCATCCGCTCCCTGCCCTGGGTCAGTAGTGGATCGCATCCTTTCCCTGCCCCAGGTCAGGGGCGGATAGCATCCTCTCCCTGCCCGGGACCAAAGTGGATCGCATCCTCTCCCTGCCCCAGGTCAGAAGTGGATCCCATCCTCTCCTTGCCCCAGGTCAGGGGCAGATAGCATCCTCTCCCTTCTCATTCAGAGCCCTGGGAGCATCCCACCAGTCCAGAGGTGTTCTCAGCAGCATCCCTTGGACTTGCTTTGCTTGTGTGGGGGCAGCACTGGTGCGTGGGCTTAGGGTGAGCTGTCCTGAGTGCGAATCAGCTGGATCTAAGCTCCTTTTTAAGCCCCAATTTAGATAGAGAACATGCAGAATACTCAGGTGCCGTTCCGTGGCAGGGCTTTGCAGCAGGATTAACACACTGGGAGGCGCCAGGAGCGGTGTGAGGTAGGGACCGACCTCCTGTGCTCCTTCAGCAAATTTCTGTGAGCTTGGATGTGTCCTAACTCCCCTCAGTGGGATCTGAGGTGTCGGTGCTGGCTGCGGGGAGGGAAGTCTCCCTGGGGAAGAGCGGAGGGGAATCTCATCCGCAAGCTCACACAGGAGACCAGGAACAGAAAGAAACTCGTTGGCATCCCACGAAGAAATATCAGCCCCATCCCTATTTCAGACCTTCTTTGCAAAAAAATAGATGAGGTGTTTTCTATACAGAAACTTGGTCCAAAATTTCTCACCAGCTAATTGACTTCAGGCACAGGCAAATGTGGGTTTCTGGCCCCGTTTTAAACCCTCTGATGAATCCAGCCCGTGACAAATGCCTCTGTCACGCACGAAGCTGTACGTATGGCACAAGCCTTTGCCAGGACGAGGTGTCCTGGACCGCAGGGCGTCCCTGCCCAGGGGCTGCAACAGCAGAGACTCATTCCTTTGTGAACTCATTTCCAGTTGCTTTTATGGCATTAAATCCAAAAGAGGTTAAAATCTATCGGGAAAGGTGGGAATCTGTTTGCAGCAGGGGCAGATTTTGGCTGTAGGAGCAGGAGCTCGAGCCGGCGGTGCCTTTGGTGTGTTGTAATTAGGAAAAGGGAATAAATCCTGCGCCCCTGATTTGCTCCGGTCTAATTTTGGTGACTCCAGTGGTGTTCTCTGGATTTACATGAGCGTAACGGAGAACAAAATCTGGCCCTAAATATAGGGCAGCACGGCAGGAATTGGGGAAGGGTGTGTTTTCTCGCTGATGAGAAGACTCACCCATGGGACAAGGGAAATGGGACATCCAAGGCATTCATTGGACCCCTCAGACCCCAGCTCGGTGTCCCCATGCCCATTTCTCATCTCTTCTTTTTTTTTTCCAGTATGCACACAACTTTTAGTTTCCCGACCCGACGAAGAGAATATAAGTTCCTATTTACAGCTCATAGACAAATGTCTAATCCACGAGGTGAGTCGTGACGGATCATCTAAACCTGTTGTTCTCATCACTTGGAAACTGTTTCCAAAGTATTTGTTTATGTAAACCTTGTGGTTTCTAACACAAATATTTTTGGGGAGTATTAATAGTAATTCTGACAGAACAGGGCCGGAGCAGGCGGTACCTCTAACGTGGTGCATGGTAATGTTGCTCCCGCCCCCACTTGCTTAATTGCCAAGACCTGGAGCTGGGAAATTCATCCGGCTCATGATGGTTTGATCAGCAGCTGGAGGAAAGAAAAAATCCGGGGATGAACAGGCAGACAGACCCGGCAATCCCTTGGCGTTGCTGCCTCCTGTTTTGCAGCACGTGGTCTTGGAATTTTGCAATGGGGGGCGTTTGTTTCTGCTCCCAGCGGATCTGCTTTTACCGGGTGATGGCTCGGGATAACCGAGGCTGTTCCGCTGGGCTCCAACACGCTCCTGCCCAGTGGCAGGGAGGGATGGCGGACATCCCACGGCATTTCGTACCCCTGGCAGAACAAGCTGCTTCCCATCGCCTGCCCAGATGGCAGGGGTTGGGGCGGGAGGTTGCACGCCCTCTCGTAGGAGCTTTAAACGTTTCTCAGGTATTTGTTGATAAAAAAACACACTGTCAAAGCACAGAAGGATCTCCTCTGGAGAAGGCTGATAGCTGCAAACCCCAAACTGTGCTGCGTGCCGGGTGGAAGAGGAAAGAGGCGGCTCGCAGCCCCTTGCCGTGCAGCTGGTGCCGATGCCCAAGCTGTGCGTGTGCGAAGGTTTGATCCATGCATCTCTGCAGGGCCAAGCGCGGGGGACCCTGAATCGGGGTGAAATAATTGATTACCAGGCAAAATGCAAGTGCTTCATCATATTGTTTTGAACTGTGCTCCTGGATGCCGCTGTTGATCACAGTGGGGGTTTCGGTGCGTTTTGCTGGCAGCGCCTGCGGTGTCAGGCGACATTTGGCCCCGAGAAGTACGGGGTGGTGGCACCCGCTGTTTGGGTTTGCTGCAAGACAGGTTTGGAGCCGTGGGTATGGTCTTCTCAGTGCTTTACACAGGCACGGGCAGTGGAGAAGAGCTGTAGGAGCAGGAGGGGGGAACATCTTGTGCTCCCACTTGCTCCCCTCTTGGAGAGCATCAGAGCCTGGAAATGGTGCCTGGACCTTCTGGACAGCCGAGGAGGACGTCGCTGGGGGAGCAGAGGTATCAAGAAAAGGACAAGGATGGTGGAAGCGCATTCCCAGGGCTGGAGAGGAAAGCCAGGAAGACACAGAGCTGCAGAGGGGCTTATTTTCCAGGAGCGCCCGGGACAGACACGGTGACACGGCATCACCCCACCAGTGCCAGCCTGTGTCCCAGGACCACTGTCTGCATCGGCTCCGGCATAATCAGTGCCGGGAGAGAGCGTCTCCTCTGGAGGGTGGTTCGGAGCAATCAAATCAGGCACTAATTAGCCTCAAAATTGTCCTCCGGAGACCTCCACTCCTCTGCGCTGGCGGCACAGAGACACTGGGTGACTAAAGTTAGCGGTAGTGGGCACGTGGGTGTCCCCATAACCCACACCGCCTGCCTGGACATCTGGGTCATTTCAGGAGGAGATCCGTCCCGTGCATAGGTGATCTGTCCCCTGCCTAGGTGGGTGACGGGGTTCACCCTGGGTGACCTCCCGTGGAGGCTGTCGGTGCCAGGAAGAGAGCTGAGCTCTGCCCAACCGCGGGATGGAGGATAGGATGCAGGGTGCCGCGGAGTGGCTCTGCTTTCCAAATCCCAGTGTTCTCCCACCCCAGCGGCATTTTCTAGAGCCACGCCCAGGTGACAAGTGTCACCGCCTGGCAGGGACCAGCCATCAAACCCACGGGGAGCTGCCCTTACACCCCGGCAGCAAGCAGGGAGGCAGGCGCCCATGCGGCAGCAGGAGCAGTGGGTCTGGGGGCTAGGAAGGGTGCTGGGGAAGCTTTGGGGGAGCCCTGCTCTGCCCAGGGGGGGGTTGGCAGCCTCGGAGGCAGAGCCGGACCATCGCTCTGGGGCACACGGGATGCTGCCAGAGCATTTTCTCCACCTGGGATGAGTAAATCCTTGAGAGAGAGCGGGGTTTCCCTCTGGAGTTGCCGATGGGGCACAGCTCATGCCGCTGCCTGCTCCAGCTGCTTTTCTTCACACACACCCCCACGTACGCGTCCCGGCTCGCTTTGTCCAGAAAAATATTCATGTTTCCTATTTTTCTCTTCTTTTTTTGGGGGGCAGGCGTTTACAGAGATCCAGAAGAAGCGGCTGCTGTCATGGAAACAGCAGGTGCAGAAACTCTTTCGGTCTTTCCCTCGGAAATCCCTCCTGGAGCTGTCAGGCTATCGGCAGCAGAGGAGGTACGCGGGATTTCGGGAGGGGAGGGATGGATGCAGCGGCCGGGGGTCCAGCAAGAGCATCTGGAGGGGGACCGATGTCTCCCAGCAGGGAGGGATGGATCCTGCTGGGTTCAGAGCCGCATTTTGGGAGGGAGGAGGGATGGAATAGCTTCGCCAATAAAACCCCAGGCATTGGCTGGGAAGGGAAAGCAGCAGGAAATTTGCTTGCATGTGCGGTCAGTGCCTACCCCACCGATTCCCACCACGTCTCCCTGGCTCCGAACCCGGCACTTCCCAACTGTGCAGTGTATCCCCAGCACTGGGCGACCGGCTCTGCTCCTGCTGCTGCCCTTTGCTAATTACATCAGCGCTGGAGTTTCACCAAAAAGCCATCAACGAGCCAAAAAGAAAAGGCTTGAAGCCTGCAGGGGGTGCAGAGCCGGGGGATGCGGTCAGAAAGCTCGGGTGGGGATGTGTTGTGAACACCGTGTTTGCTCACTTCCGTGGCGATGCTGGATTTCGGGTGATCCTAGAAAGCGTTGGGGTTATGGCAAGAACAGATATTTTTAGATCACTTTTGACAACAGCATCAGCCTTTTGTTTCATCCTGCTAAGTCTATTTTATGGCAGTCTTGGGCAAGTTCTTTCTTCTGAGAAAGAAAGAGGTTTGGAGATAACTGGGAGCATGGGGACAGCCGGGATGTGAGTTCAGAAGGAACAAGCACGGACCTGCAGTGATCCCCAGTGGAATTAAATGAAATATTTTGGAATGGAAAAACAAGCAATTTCAGTGTTCGGGGCGGGATCAGAAGCAGAACAGACAAGAGCAAAGGTTTTTGACGGACCGGTTTGCTCCGGGCCATCACCGGTGCAGCAGTTTAGCTGTGCGTCCAGGCTGACCCCAAGCACGAGGTAGAGCTGCCGGCTTGAAACGGTCCCAGTCCCTTTCCCGGGGGCTGCCCAGGATGCTCTCCAGTTTCCGTGCTGCTTTTGGGTGGTTTATGTTTTGCGTTCTGCTCCTGGGAAGCTGTGGGCGAGGAAGGAGCACGCGGCTGGTCCTGCTTTTCTCATGGGGATTTAATGGCAAGAGCGTTTTTTGGACGAGGTTTAAGGAAACCCCGTCATGCTTCTGCCTAGTAAATTTATCCAGTTTTGGGATCCCAGAGTGCTCGTGTTGTCCGAAGTATGTTTGCAGCCACCCGCAAAAGCAGGAGAGATGAGGGCTGGGAGGACGGTGAGCTGAAACATCTGCAAGTGCTGGAGAAGGGCAGGGGGGACAAGGAGCGTAAGAGGAACCGTGGCTGTGGGTTTGCAGAGCGCTCCTATCCTTGGCTGTGCGTTGCCGTCCTGCTGCCCAGCTAATCAGGCAGAGACACCAAGCCGACGTTCCGTGGCGAGGAGACCCGCGCTGTGTCTGTTTCCAAGGATTATCTGATTATTTTTGTGTTCTTCCTCTGGTTTTATGTAGAAAAACCCACATGGGGAGGGATGCCGGCGTGTCCGACCCTCCCTGAGGAGGAGGAAAGATGGTTTCGTGTCCTGAGATCGGTGTCTCAGGACATTTGGGATGCATGGTCTTGGGTCCAGATGGTTTTCCTCTGACCACAGGGAGCTGCGTGAGGGTTTGCGGTGCGGAGACGCAAGTGGGTGCAGACCCAACCCCCGTCTGCACAAACGTGCCTTTCGCTCAGCCCCTCCCTGGGAAATCTTGGACTTGTTAGGTCATTTTAACCAAGTTTTACAGAACTTGAGGAGTCTCAGAGAGGACCGTGTGTAAAAATGAACCTCCTGGAAGGCGACAAGGTTCAGCCCTTCAAGCATTTCCAGTAAAGAAAATCCAGCAGCATAAGATAAATGTTTATCAGACACTAGAGAATCCACATGAGAGATCTCTTTTGTACACCTCAAAGGCACAAAGAGTTTAAGTAAAAAACCCAAGAAATTGGGTGCCACTAGCTGTAGTGCCCAGGGAGTTGACTGCGTTATTTCAGCTTGCATTTAAGAACAGGCCCCTTTTGCAGGAGTAAAATAAACTTTTTAAAAAAATAAGGTGTCTCTGAGAACTGCAGAAGGGAGGGAAGGTGACCGGCAGGTGGGAATAATGGACGGGAGGATGCTGCGGGATGCCCAAACCTCCGCCTTCCCGCTGCACGTGCAGGATAGGGGACCATCCTCAGCGGGACGGGAGGGTTGGGGCAGGAGCAGAGCTCGCCGTGGGATGGGCATGGGGTGGCGAGCATTGGTCCGGGGCATGAGATGGTGAGCATCAGTCTGGCACTTCGCAGCGACGCAGGGGCACCTTGGGGACATTTTTTGGCTGTTGGTCTAAGCACACCAAACCAGCCGCTTGCCCCCGTGCCCGCAGCACCGTCCCCTTGCAGGGGCTGATTTCTCACCCTCGGGCACTTTCTCTCTCCGCAGCCGAGGCTTTGGCCAGTCGAACTCCTTACCGACCGCCGGATCTGCAGGGGCAGGACTGGGCCGGCGAAACCCCCGCCAGTTCCAGATCCCCTCCCGCAACCTCCCCACCGCCCGGCTGGGGCTGCTGGGCCCCAGTGGGCTGCTGGGCACCCCCCAGCGCAGCCCCGCCGCCAGCCCAGCCATCCTCAAGCAAGGCAGACAGGTTGGTCGGCGTTTGCCACATCTCCAGCATTTCCATCCTTTCCCCACAAAGCTTCTTTTGCTTCTTCTCCTCTAAGTTGTCCTGATCTCCCTTCTTTTTCTCCCCTTTTTAAGCAAGCAAGAGCAGTTTGCAGGCATTTGGGTTGCGCGCTTCGCCGTACGGTGGGATGCAGAAGAGGGACCAGCAGGAGGGGGGCAAATTGAGAGGGGGAGGGGGGAGAGATGAGCCTAAGAGGTTTATAAATACATGGCACAGAGGCCTCCGTTTTACATCCCGCACCCCTTTTCCCTTTGCTTCCCGCAGAACCTCTGGTTTGCCAACCCCGGGGGCAGCAACAGCATGCCCAGCCGCAGCCACAGCTCGGTGCAAAGGACGCGCTCGCTGCCGGTCCACACCTCCCCGCAGACCATGCTGATGTTTCAGCAGCCAGGTAGGGAAGCGGAGATTTCCTTTTTCATTCATCCACGTTCCGGCGAGACAAGGGGAAGCTGCGTGAAACGAGCGGCGCCGGT
Organism: Burhinus bistriatus; assembly: GCA_013397275.1. Lineage (NCBI taxonomy): Eukaryota > Metazoa > Chordata > Aves > Charadriiformes > Burhinidae > Burhinus > Burhinus bistriatus. The sequence goes on from VYXH01003340.1 coordinate 31,914, forward strand.
GTGCCTCGCCGCAGGGACATCACCCGTGCCAGCACGCTGCGCTCCTGCACGCTGGCAGCCACGCTCCCTGCACTGGCTGTCACAGCCCGAGCCGGCTGGCTGTGACACTAGCTGCATTCCTGGGTTGATTGAACCGGAGACATCACTGGAGGGATTTTGACCCTATATATAACATCTTGGCCCTACATATAAATGGGCTGGTGCCTTACCTAGCTTCCTTCTGGGGGGAATTCCTGTCGGGCGGGGAAGGCAGTAGCTCATCCAACACCTTTTTTGCTCACGCGTGGACACGGAGACGCGGTGTGGAGGGACTGCCTTCGTGCACTCAAGGAGACGTGTTTTCCCAATGCACGTGAAGGGAATTGGTGCCGTGTCGGTGCTTCCTTCCCAAACGCAGCAAAAATGTTCCCGTATGTGGGAGCATCCTCTGATTCAGGGGGGATTGCTGCTGAACCTTGACCCTGAACCTGGAGCATCCTTCCCATGAGGACATTCCTCCCTTTTTCTCTGTGTATCCCTTCATTAGCCTTTAAGTATGCCTTTTTCTTACCGGCACACCATAACAATTCATTCCGCAGGACAGACAGTTACACCACCACCCCCCCCCCAAAGTAAACTAAACCTCATCCGTAAGCTTCTGCCATGGATTCAGCTTGGCAGCTCCCCTCACATCACACGCCTGCGGTGGTTTAACTGCGTAATTTAGGCAGCGAATGTCGTGTACAGCAAAAGCAGCGTCTGTTCTCGGGTATTGATTAAACACCAGGACAAGGGCACATTTCTGCAGGCGCTGAAGGAGAATAAATAGGTTTCTCTTTGCGCCTTAGCCTGCGGTGAATGAGGGCGTAGGAGGATTAAGGAGCCAAAGCAGCAGACTGAATCGCAAGGAAAATAAGCAATAATGCAGGGCTGGGCTCCTGAAATACTTTTCATCGGGCTGTGGGGACCTCAGCCCTCCTGGACCTTGTCCCATGTTCCTGCGAGCTGGTGGCAAGCAGGAGATGCTGGCCGTCGGTAGCAAAAGCTGTATTTGCAAAGGGGTTTGCTGCAAAGGGGAGGGCGTTTTGGTGCTGGGTGGATTAGGCCGGGGTGTTGCAGCACACTAAACTTGATCCCCCCCTCTTTTTTTTGGGCTCACCCCCTCCGGGGATGTGGCAGTGTGACTGTGGGTGACCGAGCGGCGGCCAAGGCGGCCACGGAAAAGCCAGATGGCGGCTCTGCCGGTCTGTGCTGCCATCCCACGTCCGAGCGCTACCCCTGCCTGCACGCTGCCTGCACGGGCAGCTCCCGGCCCTGCTTGAAGGTTTTGCACGGATCGAGGATTTCTGCGGGGCCTGAGCAAGGGGAGAGCCCGGGGCTGCGTCCTCCCGGGGCGGGGGTCCCGCTCTCACCCCAGCTCCCCCCCAGCAGCTCTAAACTGGTGCTCAAACCCCTCATTTCCATCCACCTTCTGCGGCAATGCCGTCGAGTCCCCCCAGATCGACCCCTTATCGATAAGAAACAGGGGAGCGACGACTATTTTTTGCAAACGTCTTTTGCCAGAGACGATTGCAGCGGGAAGGGTCCAGCCAGAGTCCAGCCATGGGGTCAGACCCTCCTGGAGCACCTTTCAGGTGGTTTCCTACCCCACGTGCGCCCACTCCAGCGGCAGCAGAGCAGGCAGGGGGCACAGGGCAGGCAGGGTCCCTGCCCGGTCGCCTGACCAAGGTCTTCTGTCCCTTTCTCCCTGCAGAGTTCCAGGTACCGGTGACTGAACCTGACATCAACAACAGGCTGGAGTCCCTGTGCCTGAGCATGACGGAGCACGCACTCAGCGGTGAGCACTCCCTCCTCCTCGGGCTCTTCCAGCACGTCCACGCCGCCTCCGCTGAGCCCCCCGGCACCTGCCCCTGCCCCGCTCCCCCCAAAAGCTGGGACAGGCTGTGGCTGTGAGCAGGCGGGATGGTGGCAGGGCTGGATGCAGGGATGCTCCCGGGGATGCTCCCGGGGGGGTTCCCGGGGGTGCTCCCCGAGGTGGTCCCAGGAACGCTCTGCGGGATGCTCCTGGGGGAGGTCAGATGGGGACATCAGCTTCTCTCGGCGAGGTAGCCGGGGCAGAGGGGTAAAACCGAACACAGGGATCGGACCCAGCACTAGTGGAGTCCATGCTTATTAGCCACTAGTTAGCTTGCTAATAATAATTAGTATTAGCTCGCTAGTCTGTTATTAGTTCTCGATAAAGCCCTTGCCACAGGAGCGCTCGAATGGTTCACAGGCTTTGGAGTATTTTACCCTTCTGCCACTGGCGTCCCGTGTTTGGCCAAGGGGTGCGGGAGCCCCGAGGCACGGCGTGAAAACCCTGCCACCGGCTGCCGGGTGCTGTGCCGGCGGCACTGGTGATCAGCCGGTGGTTATGCCGGTGGTTATCAGCCCAGGTGGGCGGATAAACGGGCATGGGGAGGGAGGAGGACCAGGTGGAAAAACAGGCAGGAAAGATGGAAAAAGCAGAGGCAACGTGATGGAGAGCCCGACGCAGCAAAAAGCACCGGCACCAGAAGCGCCTGGTGCCCCTTGCCGATGCGCCGGAGCCCCAAGCACGAAGGATGAGCCCCCGGCGATGGGACAAGCGCGGCTGCCAGCATCACCCAGACCGTCCCAAATAACCAGCTCGGGTCTCGCCCCCGGCAATCCCCAGACTGCATCGAGCCGTTGAGGACGGGAGCCCTCGGGGAGGATGAGTGCCACCGGGCTCCCTGCAGCGATGCGACAGCCCGTCCTGGGGAGAGGGACACGAGAGCAAGGACTGTAAGAGGCAGCAGGGCCCTGGCAGTGCCACGGCAGCGTCCCCGGCCGGGAAAACAAGGACACTTCTGTCACCCGAAGCCTTTCTCCAGCATGTGCCCAGGCGAGGCTTAGCTGTCTTGTTCCTCTGCAGGGTACTGTTCCTCCGAGTTATTTTTTCCAGGTCGCATACCCCGAGCCTCTCGAAACCGGTCATGCTATAAATAGCTCTTAAAAAAAAATAAACCTTCGGGG
>VYXH01003340.1:38979-105091 GCA_013397275.1 Burhinus bistriatus
TTTTTTTTTTTGTTTTTTTTTTTTTGTTTTTGTCATATATGGAAATAGCATGTTTGTTACATGTAAAAGCTTCCCGATATAAAGAAATACTAATGTTTGGAGATGCCGGTCTTTGCAAGTGTACAGTTTTCAAATGTTGTTCCCAGTGAAACACCCTCGTGATTTCACCTTGCTCCAATGTATTTATTACTCATTTCCTCCCATGTAACTAGGAATCATGGCTATATTTCATATCAACGTTATATTGAAAGTGAAGGGAGATGATTAATACAAGGTTTTTTAACACTGGGGTGTGGCGCCTCCTTATTTACGCTCCTTTTGGCAGTTGGCCTTGTACTTTTTTTACCAAAAAAATAGAAAATAAATGGCCAGCCCCGTGGGGTAGGAGAGGGGGGGAGGAGTTGCGTAGTTCTGCAAGGGGGGTTTATTATTTTTATATAAAGCCCGTGGCGGGAGTTCGGTGCTTACAAATCCCCAGCATTCCCCACGCAGCCTCTATGCTCTCCCTTTGGGATGCCCACGCCCCGGGAGCTGTTTGGATAAGGGATTTTTTCTTGTGAAATCAGCAGGAATTGGGGCTGGAGCAGCTCGGAGGCTGCGGAGGCACACGGAGGAGCTGGCTTGGCCGAGAGCCTCAGCGTGTGCGGGGAGACATTTGGGTTGGGTTTTTAAGGCTGGGCTCATTCTGGGCTAAAAACCTGCAGTTTTCAGACCTGCCTCGGACCAGAGTGAGCAGGGAAGGGTGCTCTGAGCTGGCACTGCTGCTTGCTGTGGGCGCTGGGTGGCAGGAGGTGCCAAGGGCAGGACCATGACGTCTGGCCCAGGTTTTTCCATATTTTCTCAGCCTTGGGCTCTGCAGGGGCTGGTGCTGTTTGCCGTGTCACCCCCTCACTGAGGGTGGCAGGGACCCCCAGATCGCCCCATCCCACCCCCCCGCTCAGCACAGGGGCAGCGAGAGCAGGATGCTCGGGGAGAGGTTGGTTACCTCCAGGGGTGGTGGCTGCACCTCTCTGGGCAGCCTGGTGCAGGGTTAGACCGTGCTTACGGTTAAAAAAAGGCTTTTTCTGACATTTAAATGGAATTTCCTATGTTTCAGCTTGCAGCCGTTGCCTCTTGTAGCTCTTTTTTTTAATCCACCCCCATCAGACACATCAGTAGGGTTCCTACCTCCACTTCTCCAGGCTGACCAAGCCCAGCTCCTGCAGGCTCTTCTCCACCACTCCAAGCTCTAAATCATCAGCTTGTCCATTCGCTGCACTCCTGTGTCCCTGTCCCTCCTGTACTGGGGAGCCCAGCACTGGCCCAGCACACCAGGTGTGTCTCACCAGTGCCGAGCAGAGGGGCAGGATCACACCACCACCCCCCGACCTGCTGGAGATGGTCTTCTTAATGCAGCCCAGGATGCTGGTGGCCACCTTTGCTGTGAGGATGGATTACTGGCTCGTGGGCCACTTGGTGTCCACCAGGACTCCCAGGTTCTTCTCTGCAAAACTGCTTTCCACCCAGTTGGCTCCCAGGGTGCACTGGTACATGGGGTTATCTCTCCCCAGCAGCAGGACTTGGCCCCTTGCTGAACTTCATGAGGTTCCTCTCCGCCTGTTTCTCCAGCCTGTCCAGGTCCCTCTGAACGGCAGCATGACGCTCTGATGCATCAGCCACTTCGCCCAGTTTTGTATTAGTTGTAGATGTGCTGACAGCGTCCCGGTCATTAATGATGAGCTTAAAGAGTAGTTGGCCCCATTATTGACCCTTGGGGTACACCACTAGTGAGTTGCTTCCAGCTGGACTTTGTACCACTGAACCCTCTGAGCCTGGCCGGTCTGCCAGTTTTCAACCCACATCAATGTCAGCTTATCCAGCCTATGCTTCTTCAGCTTGTCCATGAAGGTGTTGTGGGAGACAGTGCCAGAAGCTTCACTGAAGTCAAGATAAAGCACGCACTACTCTGCCCTCATCCACTGGGTCAGTCATCGCACCACAGGAGGCTGGATGGGCACACATTCCCTTTGTGAAGCCACCCTGACCGCTCCCCATCATCTTCTTGTCCTTCAGGTGTCTGGAAATGGTGTCCAGGCCTAGTTGCTCCACCACCTTCATGGGGGTGGAGGTGAAGTTGACTGGACCCTGCACCTCCTTCTTGTCCTCAAGGGAAGGAGTGACTTGTTCCCTTCCAGTCCTCAGAAACTTCCCTGATCACCATGCCCTTTCCAATATCACTAACAGTGATCTTGCAGTGGCTCCCACAGCACCCATGGGTGCAGCCCATCAGGCCTCATGGACTTGGGCATGTCCACATCTCTCACCAGATCCAACTCCAGGTGAGCTTTAGCTTCCCAAGCCCCATCCCTGTATGCCCACGCAGTGTCCCTGTGCTTCTCCTGGGGCCCCTGCCCCGGCTTCCGTCTCTTGCATGCTTCCTTTTAATGTCTGTGTTGTGCCAGGAGCTCCTTGGGCACCCAACACTGCCCCCAACCTTCATGTCCCTCACCAGTCCTTCCTGGGTTGCAAGCACAAGGTGAAGCAGAGCGTCTCCCTTTGCTTGCCTGTGTCAGGACAACCTCATGGGTGCCCTCCAGAGACCTCCTTGGTGGCGTGGGCCCTGCTGGAGGGAGGCATCGGGGTGGCTAATATCCCCCATGATGAGCAGAACCTGCAAATGCGGATGCTTGAAAGCATCATCCGCTGCTTCTCCTTGGAAGAGGCTCCTAGCAAGCTTCCCAAATGCAGAGGAGGCCAAGCGCCCCAAAAGTGTGTCCCCAAGCTCCTTCTATTTAAAGATGCTCCTGAGCATTGCGGGCAGGGCCATCCCAGGAGGGAAAGCTTCATCGCGGTGTTTGGCCCCACCCGAATTACCCTGCCCAGGAGAGCACCCACATCCACAGTCCATGGGCAACGGCTCCCAGGACCCACTGGGCATCAGCCCTCCCAACGCGGCTAAGAAAAGCAGTACCTAAACCCCAGCGAAAAGCCGTTTCCTTCCATAAACAGTTTGCCTTCCCGCACACGTGTGCCTGCTGTCTGGGTCTCAAAGCAGGGGTTTGTTGCACTAATAGAGAATGAAAAGGGAAAGGAAAAAGCAAAAAGCCCTGGGATGGAAAATTGGAACTGAAAAGGCTCCAAGGAAAGTCCGCGGCAGCCGCGTGGTTAGGGAGAGTCTGCAGGTCCCACCGGCGGGAGAACTGGAAAAAGGCTTAAAAAAGGAAAAGCAAGAGAAAAAACCCCAACATTTCCTTGCTGTCAGGAGCCGACGGATGAGTCGGTACCAGTGACTAAAGGCTTTACCAACCTGTGCTCCCGGATTACACCACGCCTGAGCCCCATCCAGCCCGGGGATGTCGAGCTCCTGTTCTCCTGCCCTGCAGACGCTCTAGCCCACGTCCAGCCCAGCTCCTTGGGGACAAAGACAGGAGCTGGTGGAGCTGCTGGGCTGTCTTGGTTTCCACAGCATCCCTGGCAGGCGCGGGATAACCCCAGGTTATCTTGTTAACCAGGTCTTTTCTACACTTACCCCGAAGGGTGAGGCAGAAGGAGCCCCAGCCCAGGGAGCTGGGGTGGCAACCAAGGTGCTCCCTCCCAGGGGATGCTCTTGTCCCTTTGGCCCTCGTCCCACGCTCCCAGTGCGGCTACAAATGCCTCGTATTTAACAGCGAGGGGAATAGGCAGGGGAACAACTTATCAGCGGCGGTAGGCAGGGATTTCCCATTACGAGAAAGTTTTTAATCAAGATGGAGAGGGCTTTACCAGAAGAGCTCCTCGAGTTCAAGGAATAATTAATTCCCCATGTCTGTTGGCTGAAGCTGCACGGGAGAGGCTGGATAATAACGCTGGGCTCCCTGCCAGCCGGGGACCCGCTCCCGGAATATATCAAACCACCACCACCACCGTGCTGCTCTGCGGACCCTGGGCTGGCAGCCCACGCCAGCAGCACAGAGCTGGTCACCAGCAGCGTGGCCGTTTTGCTCGGCATGGCCCCTGTCACCCCCTCATGAGCAGCAAGCGGTGCCATGTGCCCCCCCACTTCCCCAGGGAGGAAAATATTCCTAGAGCTGGTGCATCCGAACCCAGGGCTGTGAGGGCCCGGTTGTTCCTGTAAGTGGCCTGACCCTGTTCAGAGGCAGATGCTTGACGGCACTTTTAGAGAGTGAACTCACGGCGGGGCTCAGCAGCATCGCTGAGCGCTCCGGGGACCTGTTTTTAATTGGGATCTACAAATAGCTCGGCAACGTACGCCTGGCAGGGGCATCTTGGGGCCACGGCGGTGGAAGCGGCTGGGCTGAGCGGTCCCTGCATGCATCCTGCGGGTCACAGGTCCTGGCATGGGATCAGAACGGCTACCCTACATCTATACAGCTATATATGTCCACACGAGCAGAGTTTGCAGCCTTACGCAGACGAGGCCACCTCTGCATCTCCCAGCAAGGTGCTTGGTGATGGATGCTTAAATTGGTCTAGCGACAGCGCCCATCCCTCTGCAATTTGGGGGAGAGGGTCCCAGAGCTGCGCTGGCTGCTGTGGAGCTGTCGGCACCAGTGAAGGGAGCAGCTGGAGAAGGACGGACCACGGCTTCGCCCAAAGCCCAGCACGGGCAGAGCTGGGGCTGGCAGCGGAGCGGTGCTTACAGCCTGGTGGTACCTGGAAGAGGAAAGCAGAATTTTCTCTCTTTTCTCTAAGAAAACACACTGCTGATCGAGCCTGGGCAGAGGAGAAATTGCCCAGCTCAGCCAGAATTCCCACTTTTCTACAGAAAATAGGGGTTTGGCCAATTTTAAATAATAATCATTTGAAAAAAAAAAAACAAAACAACAAATCATCCTGGCTGGTTAGCCCCTGCTCTTTGACAAACCAGCTCCATCTCCATCCCTGTGACGAGGCGGAGCGGGTGGGCGTTTGCTCCCCAGGGCAGCATCACCCGGCAGCGGGATGCAGCGGAGAGGCCAGGTGCTCCACTCCCACCCCCCCATGCCCCCAGCCTGGCATCGGGGTGACCCTCAGGCCTCCCCAAAGAGCTTTTCCAGCCCCCGTGGAAGCTCTTGCTCCTCTGCCGCATGAGCAGAGCTCGGGGCTGGGCTCAGCAGAGGGAGCCACAGACTGTGCGTCCCCGGGGCAGGCGGCTGCGGAGGCCAGCACCCAGCCTGGCCCTCTGTCCCCTCTCCCTGCATCACTGACCTTGAGCACCACCCAGCTGGAGCCAGGACCTTTGCAAACTTCCTGCCAGCTATCCCCCCTGTTGCTGCTTCCCTACAAAATCCTTTCCCATCCTTCTTTTTCCTCCAGCTGCCTTGGCCCCTTGCAATACTATCCTTTTCCCTCCCAGTTTATCTCCCCAGGTAAGGAGGACATGGACCTGTTGGAAGGACATGGACCTGCTGGAGCGAGTCCAGAGGAGGCCACGAAGATGATCCGAGGAGATCTTAGAACCCCTTCCAGTATCTGAAGGGGCTCCAGGAAAGCTGGGGAGGGACTCTTGATCAGGGAGTGGAGCCACAGGATGAGGGAAAATGGTTTTAAACTGAAAGAGGGGGGATTTAGATGAGATATTAGGAAGAAATTCTTGACACTGAGGGTGGTAAGACACTGGCCCAGGTTGCCCAGAAGAAGCTGTGGCTGCCCCATCCCTGGAGGTGTTCAAGGCCAGGTTGGATGGGGCTTTGAGCAACCTGGTCTAGTGGGAGGTGTCCCTGCCCATGGCAGGGGGGTTGGAAGTAGATGATCTTTAAGGTCCCTTCCAGCTCTAACCATTCTGTGATTCTACAAGCAATGGAGAAGAGATTGGAGAAGGAGGGCTCAGGCCAGAAGAGCACAGACCTGAGGTGCAGCCTGCCCATGGCCCCGGGCTGGCACCCCCATGGCTGCGTGGATTTGGGTCCCCATAGGAAGAATTTCCACAGTGCTGAGGGTTGTCAACCTACACCATCTTCAAAACAAACAGAGATCCTAAACGTATCCCGCCGGTACCACAGGTACGTTATGAAGGTGATGCCAACGGGGCAGTTGTTTGAAGGCAAAGTTTTTGTTTTCCAATAATTAACGTATCTATGGGCCACACGACTTGTGATATTTCTGACTAGAGCAGAACACACACGTGAAGGACAATCCCTCCCTGCAGCAGGTAAAAATAATAGGTAAAAACAAATTTACCATTTGTTTGACCATAAAGATACCACCCCCCACCAGTCATTAGTTGCCTGATCTGCTTGTGATAGTGTCACCCATGCTGGATGCTGATAGCATTATTTATACAGGGAACAGAAAATTTGCCTTTTTCCTATGCATCCTTGCGCCGCAGCATGTCCCGGCTGGAGCCATAGAAGTCACCTCCTCCACCCGCTCCCGCAGCTCTCCTGCAGGGCGTTGCAGGACAAGGGAACTAAAGAGATGCCAGTTGTATGGTGAGATACGGCTTCTCAAGGGGACCGGCGGGATGCTGAGAGGGTGTACGGGCACCCACAGCCAGGGCAGGATGGAGCCGAGGCATGAACCCCCTCCCGTAGCACCCAGTAAAGGGTTCCCCAGGTCACAGGTGAAAGTTGGGTGGTGGGCACCCACCACCCTAGGCAAAAAGAAGCACCATTGTGATTTGCCGTAGGGCTTTTAAAATAGCTTACAGGGCTGTGCAGCTCGGTCAGCCACTCCTAGGGGGGATTTCTAACCTTTGCTTTACTGTTGCAATCTCAGTACGAAGCAGCAGCGCAAATAGAGAGGTAATGTGGTACGGTCCACTCTGCCAGAACCGCCCCTGCAAAGCCCCAACACCAAAACCACAATATAAAGTTGTTTAAAAAAAAAAAAAAAAAAAAAGAAAAAAATTCTTCGCGATTATATTCTTTGGGTATTTTAGCAAAATTTCTTAGAATACTGTCATTTATTTGCTGTCCCTCTTAACAACCCAGCCGGAGACTTACTGAAAAAAGCGTTAATGTTTTATATCCTCTCGACTACTAAATCATGACTGCAACTTCAAATACAACTGGGAGGCACAGCTTTCCATGCAGGTTGTTTCCAGGAGTTGGGCAGAAGGGCTCAGCCAAAGCTCAAAGGGCACAGCTGACTGGGGGGCTCTTGCCCAACGCCGACAACTCACTCGAGAGAGCAGGGGCAGAAACCAGAGGCCAGGTAATGAGCAATTTGAGCTCATTAAGCAACTATGAGTTCCCGGAAGGTTGCGATGGCTTGCATAAAGCCTCCAGGATGATCACAACCCTCGACTGTGGCCACTCAATCACTTGAAAAGCAGATTTTTGGCTAGAAAGAGCCTATTTTGGGATCCCTTGGGTAAAATGCCCAAGGAAAGGCAGAACTCTTCTGATGCTCCCCCATCCGCTGATGGGTACTCAGCTTGGGTGAGATGTGGACAACAGCTGCTCAGGAACCCATACTGCACCGACAGACCCATCAGTCCTACTCTAGCTTGCAGCTCTCCCCTGCTGAACACGCAGAGCTGCAGGGTAGCCATCTGCCAGGGGTTTCCCAGCTAGCTGGTACGCGTAGCCCAGGTTCCTCGTTCCTCCCTCTCAAAGACCTAACCACTAAGCTGGCCACGTTTCCATGAGCTCCCCTGGAGACAGGTTGGGTTGGGCTGGCAGCTCTCAAGTCTTTGGGCAGCAGCCGCCATTATTCACCACCTACCTGACCAATCTTGATGACCAGCAGCAGGATCTTGTATGCAGGAGGCTGCTTGAGGAAGAAGTGTTGGGACTTGTGCTTTTTAGCAGAGAAGAAAAATCTACCATGGTCTTGGGAGCACAAAGATGGCATGAGGTCTAGTCACAAGCAGGGCAGGAGATATCTGCCCAAGGTTTCCAGGAGAGGCATCCCCATCTCCAGCAAGCTCCCACATCAGGGACAGCTGGGACATGCTGGCAGAGCAAGTGACCCACCAACCAGGTCTCTGGAGGGAATTCACACCACAGTATAAGGGAACCAAGGCCGCTTCTTTGCACCATGAGATAAGCAGGACTCAACACCTCTCAGGGCTCCTAGCTGGGACAAGTTGCCTAAGCCGAAGTATAACCTGCACCTGGAAGTGGAACGCAAGGGGAGAGGACCAAAGAGCCTGTGCCAAGGACCTAATTAGGTAGGGCATGAGGCCTCGCTGATCAGTCACTCTGCAGCATGTGTGCAGGAGATGATGGGAAACACCCAAAAGTAAACCACGATGACAGAAAAAACACAAAGAAGCTGCTTATATGGGGGAGTCTTGAGAAAAAAAAACAACTGAGAAGCAACGTGTACCACTGGAAAGTATCAGGAACCAAACAGAGCACGTGCTAAAGCAGGTAGGATCTGGGGAGATGTGGTAGGTTAGGGATGGGGGGATGTCACCTTCATAACAGCTGTTGGTTCTCGTACAGATTTGATTCACCCTTCTGTTTTTTTGAGCTGAAAACACTTTCAAGCTGGGTATTTTTTCACTCCAATGAAAAGAGATTTTTCCCATGATCATGAAACCAGGGTGGTTCCTTCCCAATCCCACACCTAAAAAAAAAATAGAGGCATGGAATAGAAAACTTCTTACAGAAGTGCCTGTTTTCACAAGCAGGCTGTTTCCCACCACAATCACCAGCTTTAATATACAACCGTGGGAAACACAGAAGTAACTCAGCTTCATGACAAAGACAATTCTTGACAATGCTCCTGGGGCTTGCCAGGAGGGTTATTTCCAAGCAGGACAGACCATTTGGAAAAAAACCTCAAACAAACAAACAAAAAAAGCCCCAGACTGGAGGAGGCTTCCATTCATTATTCCTTCTCCATTTCTGACTGTCCTAGTGCTCCCCCACAAAGCCACGTTGATTCCCCAACCCTGCCTGCAGCCCAAGAACCTCTCCAGTTGCCTTTTCCCCACACTGGCCTGGCTTATCTTGTGTGTTGGCACAGAGAAGTAGGTAAGACTCCTCAGGAGTCTGGCATCTGTAAAGTTGGGGTGTTTTTTTTCCCTGAATCTCAACAATATCTGCATCCTGGGAGGACAGCAGGAGCGTCTTTAAGACAACCTCCCCAGCCTGAAGGAGCAGTGCAGCTTCTGCTGGCGCAGGCTGAGCTCATTGCTACGCATGGTACATGGTGAGGTGACCCAACCGAGACTTCAGCTTCAAGGTCTCATCACACCTCCACTACATGTGCTGTTAGGATGTATTTGTTCAGGTAATATGAACATTTGGCGAGGAACCATGTATTTTCTCAGTAAAGCGTGATGAGACATCCAGAAGGGCTTAAGAAATGCACAAGAGGACTATTAGCCCACATGAGCCTCGATGCATGCAACAGCCACTCCAGAGCAGCCACTGCCTCCCACCTTCCCTGTCTCCATGTATTTGCTGTTGATTCCCTTGGCACCGAGGACCACTAAGAAGGTGGTGACACCAAATCTTGGGGTTTTTTTTTTGCTGCTCAGCCAACAAATGAGGACTCAGCTGGGGACAAGAGCAACTACTGTCCCAGAAGAGCATCAGGGACGCCCAACATCTTGTCACAGGCTTGGAGCACCTGCTAGTGCAGAAACAACTCCCACCCAAGGAGAAAGAGCATGTGCCACTTCCTTGGGCAATGACATCACTTCCAAGTCACCAAGGACGCTACTACTCCAAAGGATAATACTGTGCTTTAATGTTTTAGAGACAATGGACTTTTACACGGTACAACAGCAGGCTGTACGTACTATACATATATACACACTGGTTGTAGTTAAAGCTTGTGTATTTGAACAATACTAGTGTGCCAAAAAATGCACCAAGTCTTACAACAACAAAAATGTGAACAAAATCCAAGGCCACAGGTATAGAGAGGTATGTTTTAAGGACTACAGGTCACACGGAAATAAAAAACAGTGGTGGTGCAATGCGAACTTTATCCTGAACTGGTTAAAATGCAACTTTTCATTGCCTCAGGAGCAAGACAGTGTTTTAAAGAGACTTAATTTCCAAAATAAGCAAGAAGAGAGATACAAATGTACCAGTGCGTGCCCCTTTGGTCATCAACTTCTTTCGGTTGTTGAGCTAAAAAGAGAAAGAGTTTTACTCTGAACTTCAGGCAAGAAAGATTTAAGGCTTTTCAGCTGGATACACTGAACTGAAAAGTGGCAATATCTGCTCTCGATCATTTAAGGAAAACAAATGCCATAGAGTTAGCATACTTTATAAACGTGCAACACACAGCTTGTTGAGGTTAGCAGACAAACACTTTTATAGCACCTAACTCTACAGAATCTGGCACAGAGGGTGTTTTTCCAATAATGCTGTGAAGGTCATCAAGGTAAAATTAGTATAATTAAAAGCATGATGTTGTTGTTCTTGAAAGTTCTTTAGGCCCAATGGAAATTTGACTGGACATGGTTTTCATTTCTCTTCCAACATGGGTTGAAGCAAGAGACAGGAATGTTTGTAAGACGGAGCTTGCCAGACCAGGAACTGCCTTTTAGGTTAGCGTACAGAACATCTTGGATTTGTATTCGGCAAAGCAGATACGGCCATGGGAACCTACATTGTGGGCATCTGACACCCTGGCTGACATTTTATTTTTATAAGTTTTGCCTCCTGTGCTTAGTTTGAGAAGGGTGGTTTTCATTTGCGCCTCATGTTGTCCCAATTAAGAGTTACAAAACAGTCATTAAAATTGTAACGAAGTATAAGAAGTTCAGCCAAGTCCAGCTGACTGAAACTTTTTGTACCAGTACTGCCACATACAGAGGTTGCCACATACACAGAAAAATGTGGTTTAATTCATTTTGATGGCCCTGGAAATGCTTTTCTCAATTGCTCTTATGAAATAAGTTGTTGTCATTTCAGGTTACTTTGCCCTAAAATGACCTGCCATCAGGCAGGAGAGGTACAGCGTGCCGTGTTCAGGACTTCAGTGCTCACCTTTGGTCCAACGTTTATGAGATGTAAATCTTGAAATACTTGAAGAGAAATCTTCATTTTCAGATTATCAGACTAGATTTAGCTTCTCATTCTAACCCATGGAAATCAGAGAAGGAAAGCTCAAGATATAAATATCATTAAAAACCTCTTTGGATATCTTAGCACTTCGCAGACAGACTCTGGGTTTTTTTTCCTCCTCCCCATTAAAGTTTGCTTAAAAATAGTAAGAAACTGACAGTTAAAGTGGTCAGACATTCTGAGGCACAGAGAAAAACGTGCATAAACCCCTTTATATTGAAATAAGACTGTGCTCCAAATAATTTAGAAGTTAATTCCCTGCATGTTAAGAGGCTAGGAAAAATGTGTTTTAAATTTCTCAAACAAAAAGAACACACAAAAAAAGGAGGGTTAATACTAGCAAGAATATAAACCACCACCAGAGGTAACATCTCAAAGAGGTATAACATACAGATCCAGATATTGAAACTGCCACTGCAGGACGTGTAATAAAATATAGTTAGAGAGAATTCAGGACCATCCTTTTCAGCAGAGGTACAGTATTTGCAGCATAAGTGGTCCTACAAGGATCCACAGCCTTTTAATTGTTTCCTGTGCTGCTCCATATTTATTCTAATAAATTCTAACCTCAAATAGCCATTTCACTCCCAAGCCCCACTTTCCTCCTAACAGCAGTATATTCTGCATTTTAGGTGGAAATAAACATTTCCAAACCCCTATTCGTAGCTTGTAATTCTGTGACATCAGCATCATTGGAAATCCAGGAGAAGCCTACCTCATCGTTACATTTTTCATTTGCCATCAGAAGTCTTTTACTTCACAAAGACTATGACAACAATTCACAACGATTTAGTTTAAAAGTGAGATGTAGGAACAAGTAAGAACAGACAGTGACACTGGACAGAACAATCTCCAGAGTGCATTTAGAGAACAAACACGGTTTCAGCTCCTGATGAGTGTCAAGAATTCTTCACGGGTCTTTGGATCTTCCCGGAATACCCCCAACATTGTGCTAGTTACTGTTTTACTGTTCATTTTCTGTACCCCACGCATTACCATACACATATGCCTAGAAGAAATGAGAGGGGAGTCAATAAATCAGCCAGTCTCAAAAGAAAGAGGTAATCCCATGAAAAGAGATGTTTCTTACACTGTCACGATAAGTTCTGGGGAAGTGACAAAACCTCCATATCCAGAATGGACATCTGTACCTCAGCTGTCCTCTATGGAAAAGAAAGGCAAATTCCCAGCCCCTGAGCACTGCCTTTTCTCCTCAGATGCTAGGAAAATCCTACCTTTCCAAGGCGTATTCCGATCACAGGGACATGCCTGTTGCTAGACTCAAACTTTGCTCTACTTGAGGAAGTAGAAGGTGCACTGAGGCAGAGCACAGACCCGGTGCAACTGGGACAGCTGACCACACTGCCTGTGGTCACATCTCCGCAGCTGATAAGCTGATAAATGGCTTCAGGCCACCTTGCTGAACAGGCAAGGGTCACTCCTGCCAGCACTCTGCCTCATAAACAAGCGTGGCTACCGCAGCCGAAGAGGCCACACACAACAGCTCTGCAGCACACAGCAGGAATCACACGCAGCCCATAGACCACCATGGAACAGCTCAGGGTAACTTACGTAGCTTCAATAACCACTCCAACTCCAGCGGGCTGTAAGGCTTCTGTGATGGCTATTGCAATTTGTTTGGTAAGGCGTTCCTGGACTGAAAGAACAACAGGGAGTTCAGAGGCAGTGTTAAATCTGACCAGCATCAATGCACCGCCACTATCTGCATGCCACACGCAAAGGAGAGTAACACCGCATCCTCACTTCCAAGCGTGCCTGTTCCCCACCACCACCCACACGCAAGCTCTGCTTTTCCTAAATAAATTTCATCAGTACCAAATCCTGTCTTATGTTTTGTATCCTGGAACAGGCCTTTTATTTGCTTGTTTATATTAGGAGTCATTTTGCATTACACCTTTGCAGGAATTGCATTACCGTCGTTTGTTATAACAGCTCTTGCATTTCCTATTATGCAGTTAGATTTTCTTGCTTCTGTTTTCTTTCAGTTTTTATGTATTTGTTCACTGGCTTTACTGCTGCACTATTCATTCCCTACACACAATTCCTCTTTTTAAGGAAAGGAAATGGAGACAAAAAGTGAGCAAATTAAGAGTCTATTGTCCTGCAAAGCTTTACTTCCTGCAGCTCTAACCATTAGGTGTCAGACTGGTCGCTAAGACTTCTGTCAGCAAGAACAAGCCAAATTTAACTGCATGACGATGAGAGCAGGCTGAGCTCAACCCAAGGCCTCAGATCCTGCAGCTTCCTCCACTTCTCGGGGGCAGCAGGCAGGCAGTCCATAACATGGTAGCTCTCGCTTCATCTCTTCAGACAAGAATTCCTGAATGCATCTCTTAAATCATCCGTAGGAGAGTCCATCTCCAGCAGCATCCACCTAGTTTAGTTATTCCTGGCAGCTGTATCTTGCTGCACATTTATCCTCTGCATCAGTTACTGCCTACATCTGTTTTCACAGGCACATTTTGCCCCTCACTGGAAACACAGGGGCTAAGATGGCAGATGAGAAAGACCTGTTCAAGAACATAGTGTTTTTCTTCACACTAACATTTGCACAGCTACAGTCCACCTACAATTACCCTGAGCTGGCTAGCAAAGGAGCACACACACAAAAAAAAATTAAAAAAAAAAAATCAGCTGTTTACCTTGTAATCTTCTACTGTATATTTCCACGATCCTAAAGGAGAAAGAAAAAAGACAACGTTATACTTATTCCTATCTGACTGTTGTCTGATCTTCACAATTAACTTGACACTATCAAACAAGACGGCTGTACTGATCCGTGTCCTTCCTGGAAATCCATGCAACATCATGCTGCTGCTCAGCCCCTGGCTGGCATTGCTCAAGGATTTCCCTTAGCACATCACTGTCTTTAGTGACAGGTTCCCCCCTACCTGCCACCCCAGAGACTATTTCAGGGGCAAACCTGTCGCTTCTCCTTAGAGCTTCTTTCATTGGCTGTTACTTTTGAACAACTTGTACCACCGCCCACCTGCATCACACAGTTGCAAAGGAATCCATGCCCAAAGACTCCCTGAAAGCTAATCCTTGAACTGAGGTCAGATTACCTCCTTTTGCTTCAAAATAAACCAAATGCTGTTTTAAGGACAATTCAGATATTGGGATTTCCAGAAGGTTACTGAAATTAAGCAAGAGATGTTTTGGATTCTTGCATTTAACCACAAAATTAACTAAGAAAGAACAATGAGGCAGTATTGTTTTTATTTAGAGCAGATACCCTCCACCCATATATCACACCATCCTTCACATTTCAGTGCAGGGATCACCTTAGTGCTCCTCTTGAACAGGACTTCAAATTTAAGCCATTTGTGGGGCAATGCAAGTGATACTACCATCATTTATAACCGCAGTACTATAACCCACACATTTAAGAGAAGTCTTATAACTGCTCCGTAACTCAATTGTTCATGCCAGCCTCAAATGCTTAATTACACGTCAAGTGGCCATGTAAAGAAGTTGCTATAGAAAGCTTCAATACTCATCTGGTCAGACTAGACAAAAAACAGACACTGGCTGGCAGCCCGAGGCATTAGTTACAAGAAACATTTCTGACAATGAGACTTGCCTGCTGTTTTGGAGAGAGAATTACATGCAGAAACTCCCCTGCAGAAATGAAATGGTTGTGTTTGAGCTATTCTAAAGAAAGCAACATAATATTTAGATCAAATATATGGATAGGAAACAAGCTGACGCTCAGATATTTTTACACCGGTATTGCATATAAGAAGTCCTATAAGCAAGTTTACGTAAAAACAGTTATTTGAATTAGCATTTTCAAGCCTGAGTTTGAAGTCCAAAGAAAGATGTTTATTTACTGAATACAGGTCATCCACAACAACAGAAACTCGCCACATTAGACTAATCCTATTATGAAAGATTAGGCCTAGAGTACCAACAGCCTCACAAATCTTTGTTGAACACTGGTTGCATTATATAGGGCACGAAAGAGACGTGCTATTTGGTCCACCAGTCTCTTCATGGTAAGCACTCAAAAGCAAGTGAGGACTGAGAATGTTTTGTTATACAAGAATCTAATCTTTCTGTTATTGCAGTATATGGGAGTTTTACCCTAACTTGAAAAAGAGGCAAGATTTAACCTTTCAAGTCCAGCGCAGGAAGCCTTGCACATATTTATGCATCTTTCTGTACTGAGAACAAACAGTAGAAAAATTGTACACTTCTAGCACCATGTTGCCACTTGCACGAAAAATCGCGAAAGACAGTTTTGAGCTCCTTTTTACATCTGCTATTCAGAGGTAACTAGAGACCAGAGCAAGCACAAATCAACCGATGCGTATTTCAAATGTGATCCTTAATCCTGCATTGAAGCCCTGCAGAAATGAAACCACCTGCTAAAGACAGTCTCTTCAGGAAGGATGTTCAGCTTCAGAAATCCAACTCAAAAAAAAACCCCACATCACTTAAAAAGATCCAGCCACTTGAGTGCCAGCCAACACACAACGCAAGCCACAAACTGCCACACAGACATCCCCAAGCGTGAACAGCTACAGAAGGCAAAGTCTTTCGCCCAGCAACTGCAGTGCTGTCAGCTCAGAGCCTCATCCTACAATTTCAGCAGTTAGGTACGATCACAGAAAAAATGTAGAAAAAAATTTTACATGTTGGACTGTCTGTTTCAGCCTTTTAATTAGAGCAAAGTCCGCTCCTATAAGCACTGCTAGAAGACACGAAGATGCTCTCCCTGTAATATGAGGTTACGTTAACAAAGATGTGACCTCCAAGGGCCCTTCCCATTCCAAACCAAATTCACTGTTGTGCAAGCAGAGCACAGAACAGAGCCGACGGACTTTAAAGCATTTTAGTGTCATATCCTACATGTTTCTTACCCGCTAAGAAAACCCAGCAGGCATACAGATTTACAAGGCTAATTCTCATTAGTATTATTGGAACTACAGCAAGATTAACAGACGTATGAGGGAAAGCATAAGCAAAACCTATGTGGTCTTTCTAAACTACAGCCAATTTGTCAGATTTGTTTCTCAAAAGAGACCCTTCCACTCCAGTCCCCGATAATCTGCTTATTGAAGGGATTTACCATACCCTTCCTCACCAGAACTAGAAAGTGTCACTTTATAATAAGATTCAGTGGAATAACTAGTCCAAGGGCACTTGCTGAGGAAAAAGCTATTTTACATAAACAAATGGATTTCTCAAGTGTATCATAATCGCTTTGTGTCTTAGGCTGAACCTTATCTATAAAATCTACCCCACAGCTCTCAGCAGGTCTCAAGTGAAAGAAAGAAATGCCAAATTCATCTGAAGAGTCAGCTAACAGATGAAAGCTTTCGATTCAATTTCTATCCAGAGAACACATTCGTTTGTGCTTTGGAAGTTTTGGATTTTTGTTCTTATGGGTCAATGTACACACAAGTAGTAAACAGCTAGAGATTCCACTGGTTTTAGCTGCCTGCCTTAGAACACGACCAAATTCTCTATTGTTCTTGCTTCTGTGCTCCCTGCGGACACCAATGGTTTGGATGAACACACAAAAGCGTTATGGCTCTACTACAGTTGACTGATGTGAATTAACACAGAGCTCTAAGACCTATCTGTCCTCTCCACAAAAAACATAATGCTGAGGATTGGTCTAAATCCAAATCCAGGACACAAAGTGGGCTGAGCTTTAGAGGGGGACCAGATTAGAAAGATTAGCACAGTTAGCACAGCTTGGAATCTCTTTTATAAATTAGCATCACTTTCACTACATTAACACTTACCTAGCAAGCTTGCTGAGGCCAAGTACTTGTTTGTTAGGAAGATAGCCAATATGCACCTAGACAGAGGAGAACAAACCATTAACAGAATCAAACCCACACTTCCAAATACATATGAAACTCATGCATAGAGAATGAGATGTGCATTTGCCCCAGAACTAACTCTGGAACAGTCCAGAAGTCTTAGCATGTGGGAAGAACATGCCACCATGCAAGCCTGAAAAATTGCGGAGCTAACAGAGACTGTAAATGCCTGGTGAGGTCAGTGTCCTGGTGAAGAACAGGTAAGTTTTCTGAGGGGGAGAAAAATCACAACTCTTCAAGAGCCAAGGCTTATTTTCCAAGTCTCAGGAATGCTACAGAGTTCTACTACATTGGGTACAAAAAGCAGTCTATTGCTCAGCACAGCACTGTTCATCTAAAATAAACATGCTTTTCTTTCAAGACTTAAAATGGATTTAGGGAGAGGGAGAGAGAGGGACTGTACTTCCAGTGAAAGTTCTGATGGCAAGAAATACTTAGCCACCAAAATCAGGCTGCACTTACTGATTTTTATTTTCTTTTCCTACTTTGGTAGTACCATAGGTCACTGTATGATTAAGTCAATTTCCATCCTGCTTGGATAAGGATTTACCCAATATTCATACTGAACACATAGTTGCAGTAAGGCGGAATAAGTTCTTGAGAAGAAAAGTGCTTGGATACAAAGGTAGGGGGAAAGCTATTTAGCTTCTTGTTTTTAGAAAACAACATAGGCTACTGAATTCAAGTGGGTTTACAGTTACAACAGATTATAAACCAGCATGTGTGTCACTGTACCAGAGACTTGAAAAATTAGCCAAGATACAGTAGGGGAGTGTCAGCGTAGGATTCTGTCTTAGCGCTTTGCCTAGAGGCCCCATCTCAGAATCCTGTATTGCTGTACCTGCAGTTAGAGGTACCACAGTGCACCTAATTACCTGGCTAACTTGCTCATTCCTATCACTTCTGTTGGGTAATCAACCCACTGACACCTGAAAAGACATGAAACATTTCAGACAAATTAAGAGACAGAACTGAGAAATGAGCGTTGAATCCTGTTCCCCATACAGTATTTTTGCAAATTTCTTAGTTTCATTTAAGATAGAACTGCAAATACAATACCTACTGGTCAGTATTTGCAGCCTGTTTGATGTACCCAACAGGAGAATGGTTAGTCTGAGAATATTTAGAGGCATACCAAGTCATTTAGTAGACCATTATACGAGCAGGACCAATTCGGTGTTTGCGAGGAGATTTCTCCAAACCACACAGGCTAAACAGCTAGATGTAAAAAGAATGCATATATTGCCACAGGAATAACGAAGAGAATATACACAGTATGTGCAACCAAGAATAACAGGCAAAATAGAAAGCTTGCACAGAAAAAGAAGTTACCTTGTTTTCCAGTATAAAATACTACCAGTAAGAAAAGAAAGCAGATGAAATTCAGTTGACTCAACTAAATAAAGAGATGGTTTCTGTTTGGGTGTTTTATGTTTGGGAGACAGTTTACTTGGCATATATGTGGTACTGACTGAATTTTACAGGGAAAAAAAAAGAAAAAAGCACTTGCCACTCTCTGGCCTGTGAGTACTTTATGGTAAAACAGATGGATCAGAGTACTCTCCATCCTTCTGTAGTTATATGGGAGTGAAGGGGCTGAGATGTGCAGAAGGGACTACCCACTCTGAACTCTTCATCATGTAAATAGTGGTTAACTTGAGAATTTTTATTTTCTTTCTAAAGTTGTGGCATCACAATTTTAACACCCTCTGAAACACCAGCCCCTTTCATGGGAGTCCCAAGCTGAGCAGCCTCCTGCTAGTCAATTTTGACCACCCCCTCCCTGACTGGGCTTGCTTATTTAAGACAGGGCTGCTAATCAGCAGTTTGTTCGACTCACAGGGGGGTTCCCGATACAAATGTGCACTAGATAGCTCTGAGCCAGAAGCTAAATCCATGACAGAGCCAGCATGCAGGGTGAGCCGGTTTAATATCAAGATGTCTGCCCTCAAGGCTTGCTGCTGCTTCATGAAGAAGAGCTTTGATATGAAATGTCAGAAACCATTAGATTATTTAGACTAGGAAAGGTTGAGCATTATATTTTAGGAGCTTAAATCCAAATAAAACTCACATTAAAGAGGTCTTCCTTATTTGTATTCTGAAGATTAACTTCTAGAATCATAGCCATAAGCAGTAAATACTTACAGCTTTATAAGCTTTGTAGTTGCAGCTACAAAGCCTTTTACATGTACTTTAGGTCTTTTATCATGTATTCCCACATTTGTTTTGTGAAGAAGAGTTACCTTTCCAACAAATGGAACGAGGTGATGCTCACACAATGAGAACATGTCTATGTCCTTCACAATTACCATCTCATCGTGATCTTCATCAAAGATGGCGTCATTCAGAACATCTGAAATTAAACATTTGTATTAAAAAAAAAAAATAAATGCACAAGCACGGAATGTTCTTCCAGCCAGTATCTGAGAAAGCTTGTAGCAAGAGCATAGCACTCTCAGAACTACAGATTTTTTTGGGTTAGGATATGGGAGGCAGGTAAGGAGTAACATCACAAGTACACTTTGGTTTGCATACGATTACACAATTGCCCCAGTGCTAGCTATGTCCATCTACCTACTTGCTACACCAGACGTCAGTCTATAGTGTTTGATTTAAACAATAGTTTAAGCCCAGGTTAGAATGAGTCCAGTCTTTCCAGAATTACTGGCATCTTAAGAGCAATTAAGACTACAGCTGATAAAGCCAGTGCTGAGGAGGACTGCACATCTCAAAGTGGGCGTCCATTAGCACTTCCACATACCACAAGCAATGTTGAGCATGAGGTTTGAGAAAAGCTAAGCCGTCACAGTGTTTTCTTCAAACACTTCAACAGCAGCATCACTATCTTCAAGGAGGCTTTGCACCCAAATCCTTTCATCCTGAAGCACACCAGCCAGCAGCTGCTTAGGCATACATGAAAGTAAAAAAGACTGGGGAGAGATTTGCTGTCCTGAACTGAAAGCAGGCGTGCATATGCATACTCCGGCCTAATTCCGCATCTCAGACTTAACCAAGAATTAAGGTGGTGACAACCATAAGGATAGAAGGAAGAAGGGACAGCTCAGTAAGAAAAGGAACATACAACGTGCTAGTCTCAGAGCTCAGCAGAACGGATCCTCAGTTGATTTTCCAGATTTAGCAGTCCCCTGACAAGTCCCCAAGCAATCCTGACACAGGTTACAGCTGATCACTACAGTCTCCACAAAGATTGCGGGCATCTGGACCATGCTCAGGGAGGTTGAAAGTAGAATCGTCTCAAGAGACCAAGCCTTTTGAAGGACAAGAGAGAAAAGCTGTATAGAAGATAGAGATTAGAGAGAGAGAATAGCAAGAGAGAACCAGTTGTACAGAAGGGTTGATAATCAGGACAAGGAACCCTGCAAACAAGTTAGCTTGAAGCTGCACTGACTACTTGGACATGCTTCTAGGAACCAGAGTCACATACACCATTGCCAGAAGGGGAAGCAAGGTACTCAGGGACTGCCCTGCTTCATCTACGGTGGAGCTTAGCACCTGCAGTGGCGATTACACAAATCTAATAGTTGTGTCTGCTCTACTTGCCTTTATGCCTTCCCCTGACATGCACGTACACCTAATGGACACCATCTGTTGTCGATAACGTATCATCATCATGGAGCATTTTAATTTCCTGCTTGCTATCAGCATTACACAGGTAACCCTGGAAACTGTGCGCAAGATGTTCTGCCTGCGACGCACGTTCTTTCCTGAGAAGGGCTGGCAACCTGCAAGACAGAGATGCTGAACCCCAGAAGGCTTTTGATTAGGTCAGAGAGCAGGAGTAGAGGGCACAAAAGAGGCCAGGAAACAACTCTGTGAAGGTGCATAATTTTGTTCTTCAAATTTCAGAGTCTAGTTCACTCCAAACACTGCTGGAGAGGATTTTGATTACATGGGGAGCCCCGTGCAGTTGTGTAACTATGAATTCAGCCAGGAATAGCCACAATCTGAAAAGGAGCAGGCTCAGAGGAGAGGGAAGGGGAGACAGAGCAGCCATCTGGGTTCTTAGCCCCCTCCTGCAGCACTCTGCAGACGTGCCATTTCTACAGCAGAAAGGTAAACAGTGGTTTCACAAAACCTGCTACTATGCCCAGCATTATTAAAACAAAATCCAAACAGATCCACGAAGCATCTCCAGAGTGACTGCTGCTGTTATTAGACCACCTGCTTGGCTCATACCAGTCTTGCCAGGAGCGTATCGAAGCCCGATGTTAGATATGGATTTACGTCAGCGTACTCGTGAAGCAGACTGTTCAGAACAATCAAAAATGGCCACATTCTCATTAAGTCATGGTAATGTGTGATGCAGTGTAAGGCCAAAGCCTCCACAGAAGGTACTTCAACCGTGAAGTCTCATATACGTATATGCATATACACACTTATTCATGCATAAAATCTATATGAACAGATCCTTACAAACTTCATCTAAGGAACCTAAGTCTGGAATGCTGAAGAGCCGTGTTGTATCATGGAGACAGCTGTTAGCCCTATTATAAAGCTCGGGGGGGGAAAAGAAGGTTAAGTGACTTGTGAAGTACCACACAGGCAACTTGAGGAACAAAATGCATCCCTCCCATGGCTAAAGCAATCAAACAGGAACACAAAGGTTATACATCCTTCTTGCAGCCCAGAGTCACAGCAGTTTCGGTAATGCCCCCTCTCAGCCAAGGAATTTTAGAGGTGTGTAAGCAAACAGATCCGTGCATCAAGAGTATATAACCACAGAGCTGTGGGATGCTTCGCGCTTTTCAATTATACAGGTCTTGCAATTTTGCACCTTAGATTTATTTAGTATTAGCAGCAAGTTGCAGCCAGATTACAGATGATACCTGCTCAGCTGCATAACCTCTGCAGTTGTGCCTGCAGCACAGGGTGATGATTTTAAGTCAGCACCAGTTACTCCTTGAGAAGGAGAGCCAGAGCCCATAAAGGAAGAAATCAGCTTAGTGTTAGCCCCTCCAATAACCCCTTCACAACTGCCAGATGACACATGGACACAAAGTAATACAAAACGTGAGATCGAAGGCCTGAATAAATGGCCATGGTGTTAAGAGTACCCTAGTCACCCCTATCCTGCTCCAGTCCCTCTTGCTCACACTTGACAAGTCTGTTCTCCTGAAAATAAGCATAGCTTGAAGCCTGCCTATCCTTATACCCCCCCCTTTGAAATCCAATCCTCGTGTTGACAAAAGAAGAGTTAGGTTAGAGTAGCTGTGACAAGATGCTGTGCTATGTCCCACCGCAGCACTTGTTTTGAGTAATTACACAGGAGAGACTTGTTTGGCAGAGACTCAAAACGGTATTGCCTCCCCACACAAAGTGTTTATCTGCTCTTTTTCTTTTTTTTTTTAGTCATTCAATTTGCTGCAGCATCAAACAGACCCCAATGAGCTCAGCCTGCAGCACATGTTCTGGAGAACTATCAGAGCTTAAAGGACAGAAGGGAAACAGGGCCTCAGATTAATCAGGGCAGAAGCAAAGGTGAGGACAAATTCAGGCCTCTTTTCCTGTTCTTTCATTCTACCTATGAGGGCACACTATCTGCTTCACTACCTTGATTTTGGTTTCCTCATCTGGAGGCCCCAAAACATACACCTTGCCCTGAGTGGCAAGAGTAAAAAAGTCGCATTGTCCCTCCCCATGCCCGTCCAAGTTCACACAGAACAATGTGGCTGTGACACTGGTTGCAACTCAGCTCTAAAACACCCACCTTCGCATGCAACTGCGTCTCTTCCATCCCTTCCTCCTGTAGTACCAGGATCTTCAAAGCAAAAGCGTAGAATTCAACACAGCTTTTAGAGGGAAGGAGGGCTAGAAGTAAATATTGCTAGTTTGGTTTCCTGACAAAGCAAGGCATCTGCAGCTCACAGGGGCCCCTCCTCAACAGGCTACTTTTCCTTAATACAAAAAGGAAATTCTTCCTCTCAAATGAAGTAACACTTTTACTCTCTCCAAGTACCACCTATGTAATCATCCACGTCAGTAGGACAGGACTAGCGTCTTCTCTGCTAGCAAGAAGATGGGTATATTCACACATCATCCCTTGGCCTCTCCAAATCACACCTCCCCTCACTCTGCTTTTATAAGTCACAGCTGCGCTCAAGTCTGCCACCAAGGTCCTGACACCAAAGGCGACTGCAAATAACACCATTTTCATTCTCCACCACCCCAGAAAAGCTAAGGGAATTTACTGCCTTAAGCCTAGACACATGGTGTTAATGGAAAAGCTAAGATTCAAATTAAAAGACATGGGACACAAGAATAAACATTTTATGTACAGTTGGGGCACTCTATAGATTATTCCAGCTGATTTTTCCTTCAGCCCAGAGTTCAAGTCCCGTTATAGAAACTTCAGCGGACTGTTAAAACTGAACAGTCACCTCTGGTGCAAGTTAACTCCTGAAACAGAGCAGAACTAATTTTCCCCTTTATCTTCAAAAAGAGTTGATAAAAGCAAAAAATCAGAATTGGATGAAGAAAGAATGAGAAAGACCTTTCATGATTTTGCGTCAGAGCTAAGCAAAAAGACCTGTTGCTATAGAAACTATTTGCATAGCTTTAATGTGACACAGGAAAGCAAAAGCACCTCTGGCAACCAAAGAAGCTAGAGCCCACCCAGCAGCTGGCTCAGTAGGTGAAGGGAATGAAGGATGGCAGCACTCTGCAGAGCAGCACTGCATCAGCTTCACAGCACTTCAGATGTCCCATTTTTACTATGCCTGTGAGACAGAAGACTGAAGCAGTGTAGGTTGTTCGCACTGTGAGAGAAAGTACTTCCCTGTGGTGTTAAGTTGCCTCACTGCTCCAACTCTAGAGAGGAGCCAGACAGGACTGTTCCAGCGACAACAGGATGAAGGCAGCCTCCGAGATTCCCTGAGCTCATCCATCATGGCAGCGACATAAGGCTCATGGTTCTCTGGTTACCCAGTACACAGCTCCCGACTGTCCTCACTGACAGCCCCTATGCTCTCCACGGTGACCTGTAAGTCCCACAAGTTGCAGCAGGCAGCTGAGGCCGTCATAGGAACGGGTTCAGGCCAAGGAAGGCAGATGTGCTACGAGGGTGGTGGGGCAAGTCACACCATACCAGTGCCCATTAGCTTGAACAAACTAAAGTACAGGCTGAGGTCAAGTACCTTCTGCTCTTCTGGGAACACAGATGGAGTTACAGCAAGATCAATGGCAGGGGACCTTGCATGAACTAGAAACAGGTCGTGGTTTGGAGGCTACTCCAGAGTATCAGTGCCATGACCCAGAGACCAAAGGCTAACCCTTCATTAAGGCCTTTGACTGCCTTTCTCAGGGGAAAGTTCCTTTTCATCTGAAGACAGGTGTAATTGAAAGAGCAGAAGCCATGAGCTAACAGCAGAATGTGTGGTAGGGAAACCAACTGACTACAGGGTCAGAATTAAATCTGGAAGTAAATTGCTTTAAAAACCTTTCAGTTGCTGCTGGGTAAGCAGCAAGATGTGGAGTCAAAACTGAATTTTTTTTTATTTATTCATGTGATGACACTACAGAATAACTGTAGTTAGAGAAAATATTCTAGACAAGAAAGAAGAAAATTATTGCAGCCTTTCGGTATTAAAAAGGTACCAGGAATTTATTACAGAGAAGAGAATCAGGCTACAAACACATTTATATACAGAGAGTTTGTACTGTTGCAGAAAGTTAATGATTTCAGGTTGCTAAGAAAGGGGGTGGCCTGGGTATGCCATTTCCTTCAAGAAGTCTTGAAGAGCTACAGAAAGAGACACAGCCTAAGATGCCACATTACTATCTAAAAAGGCAACAGAGTTCAAAAGCTGCAGAGAAAATTAAATGAGCACTATGTGGCTTCCTTGTCATAACAGACCTTCCTAACAGAAACCAAGAGACACCTCAGACACAAAAGAATTTACAAGTTTATGACTAATATTTCAGATTTCAACACTGCCATACCAAAGGACTGGAAACAGATATTCAACTTCAGACAGGAACATTTGCTTCAGAAGCAAAGCTTAATTCCTCAGTTACCAGAAGAGAGGTGAACCAGATGCATAATTTAAGGCATATTTCATAGAAGCAAAAATGGAGGAAAAACATTATTGCTATTCAACTACTTCTGGCCATCATTTGTACAGATTTGTTTATTTTACTATATGACACTTTCTGCATTGCAGTGAGAGACTCAAGTCTATTCATAAGAGATCAGTTATTGCAGACTTTCAGATGAAGCTAAGATTAGGTTCCAGAAGTTGTCCTCTGCCAGGAGGTTTATTAATATGAGGGAAAGCAGGCTTATGGAGATGCTCATTAAAATGTATCAGGATTTCAATAACCATTTCAATGTCTCATGTCACAGAAGGTGCCAAAAGTCCCCCCATCCACACTTCTTTCTGAAATTGAAACAAAGGAAAAATCAGAGATGATGAAACAACACTTTAGAAAAGCAACATGAAGAGATCAGAAGCCTTTAATAGTCACGATTCAAGAGGTTAAGACATTTAATAAACTCCCAACAAAACCCTGAACACTCTTACCAAATCTGGTATTACTTGAGCATTAATGGGCAGAGGAGATCATCCTGGGAAGTCCTCCAGTCCTACCTCCCAGCAGAAGTCTCACTGCACTGAGTACCTGTTTCAGTATGGCAGGCTTCACTCATCCGGGGGGGACTTGTAACTTTGAGGAAAGAAACCCCCAAGAACCTTACTCTGAATCACCTTATCTCTCCCACCCTCTGGTTTACAAGAAACAAGCCATGGCCACACCATGATAATGCCGATGTTTAAGTTCTTAGTAAGTTAGACTGTTGCATCTATGAGAAGCAAGAGAACTAGCAATACCTTGCTTCCAGGAAAGAATGAAGTAACTCACCAGCTCTTAGCAAAGGGCAGTGCTGCTGATCAAACAGCCTTGTTTGTTTAAGGCACTGCCTGTCTTTTTACGTAGCGATGCTTAGCACCTCTCATGCACAGCAAACTGAGTAGGCTTGGAAATATTTATGAGCTTACACCATTGTTGTCATCTGTCAAAATACCGAATCCACACAGACAAGACGATGAAGAAAAAGAATATTAAGGTTGCAGTTTTTTCACCCTTCACCATAGGAAAAGCACATAAACTAATGAGAGAGGAAAAGCAACATACACACAGTTCAGCAGGTGTTAATCTACTGTATGAGACCTAACCAGTTGTTATTTGCTTTAAAAATAAAAGCTGCACAGTAGAGTCACTTAGCTTCCAGGCAAATAAAGCATACATGCAGCCTTTGAAACCACAGAGGTTCAGAAAGCAAAGTTACCCTCTCTATTTCTGATTTTCATTTCCCTATTAAACATGCTGAAAGGACAGTTGAACCTGCCAACATGCTTGAAAGCTAACATACCTACTAGAAAAGTCTTCCAGCTTTTATTTCATGTAACAGCTATCACCATTACCAGCAACTACACTGTTTAACGAACATGTCATTTTGCTTAGAGTGCTTACGGATGATGAAGACAAGTTAATTTCTTACTGCAGATGCAGGCAGCTTGTTCTACCCTGTGTCTAATGTTTCCTACAGGATTACACAATCAGAACCAACTCCTTCACGATTTGTCTTTTGAAATGAGCATCATTGACACTCGCCATTTCTGTAACTTACCAGCTCGCTCTGCTTAGCAAGATCGCTTCTTAAGTCCTCAGCTTGAGTTACAAGTTAGTACCGTCGGCAATCTTGTATTTCCATGTATTCTCTCATTTACTGCATTTGCACACACTTGTGCTTTATAGTATTTACACACTCTCACAGCCAGCACCTCCGAGTGTGACATTAAGCCTTTACTAAAGGAGGGGCAGATCTCTCAAGGTTTAGTCTTTTTGTGTGGTAGGCAATAGCCTGAACCAACTATAAGAAAACTAAAGGCAATCTGCTATCAACAGTCCAGTTCACAATTATTAACCAAGAGAAAAGGTTACTATTTTGTAATATAATTTACTCTCGGAAGTATGAGGCTGATAGATCTGACCCTGGAAAACAAAACATGCTCTTGGATGCTTATGCAGAAGCACTTTGTGAAATTGAGGAGTAAAACTTTCGGTATCCTGTCTGCTCTGCCATCCTTACCAACACGTTAAGAGGTTTCTGTTGTAACAGCTGTTAGTCTACACAGATGCCCAAGTGTGAAGTGCTAGCATTTTTTAATCTGGTCCCCAGGTGGATTTTATTTGAAATCACTGGAGGCATTCTTGCTCCTCCAATGAAAGTTTGATGACTAGTACTATAGAGGTGTGATAATACATTTGAATATGTTTTGTCACAGAAAGAGTGAGGCCAGGATTAATAGGAGAAAAGACATAATCTAGAAAGAACAGCAAGAGCCAGATTTAGACATTTAGCAAATAAACTCCCTAATGGCTCTGAAACACAATAGTGACCAGCTGCAGAACACAGATAGCAAAGATGAATAAAAGGTAAAGCAGGAACACTGTTTTCTCTGCACTGTTGAAAACAAGCTAGGAAACAGACACAGGAACTGGAAAGCAGAATCAGCTTTTCGGTTACTCACATAAATCTGAATGGAGAGAAGGGACAAAATTTAAATGTAATCTTCCCTACAACACTAAAAATTTAAGCTATGGGAAGTGTGAAAATACAAATACAATCAGGTGTCATGGAAGCAAAGTGACAACAGCCAGAAAGGAGATCAAATGTCCAGCATATTTAACCATGCCCAAATGTATTATGTTCTCAG
This sequence comes from Burhinus bistriatus, assembly GCA_013397275.1. Taxonomy (NCBI): domain Eukaryota; kingdom Metazoa; phylum Chordata; class Aves; order Charadriiformes; family Burhinidae; genus Burhinus; species Burhinus bistriatus. The sequence goes on from VYXH01003340.1 coordinate 66,511, forward strand.
ATACACACTAACCAAAAAGATCAAGAAAATAGTTTGTTCTTAAGGGTGAATTATCAATCAAGGCTCAAAAAGAAAAACAATATCCATTTGCTGACTGTTGAAACCACATGTCAGCTCAGCAGCTTCCAAAAGAATTCCTTAAAACCAAAGGAACCAGGGCTCCTTAAACCAAACTCCCTGCTCACACTGCTTAGTTGTCTTCTCCTCCAATGCCACCACAGAGGACAGACTCCTGCAGGGCAGGTAAGGTCATCATCCCTCACCACATCAAAAAGCTTCCAGCAACCTGAACGCACTCAAAAATGTTCAGTAACAAGTAAGAGCAAGGCACCACTCAAATCACTAACCTCTGAGCGCAGCGGGAAGCATTCAAAGCAGTCAGGCAGCTTAGTTTTGTGACCAACCACATAACCCCCATGTTCTCACAGCAAGTGAGGCTCAAGTCAAGCACACTAACCACTGAAGACCTCCTGCAGTGTACTTCCAAATTTGCACTCTCCAGCCTTCACTGTATTTCATACTTTGGGAATATATCTACTATATAAATTTTTGTGTTCCTGTATGGAAAATTAAATGCCATCAGAAATTAATTGCTTTTTCTCCTGCCTACCCAAGGCAGATGCTTAAAGCAGACAAACTCATAAGGCTGATTTTAAAGCCTGTTGCTGTATAACATTTACTACCTTGGTTCGTCTTTGTCACTCTTTCTGGCTGCACAGTTTGGCAACATTTCCACATACTGGCAAGGGCTGTGAGCTCAGCTGGGGCCAGCTGAAGACAGATGCCTGTTGCAACACACCTTGCTCCTAGCCCTGTGTTTGTACAATCGCCACCACAGAGCTTTTACTTGAGAAACATTTTATGAAAAAATGGTACTTAGAGCTATTAAAACTGTCTGTTGGGGGGTAAACTTGAACAGCTCCTCAACACACATCCTGCAAATCACTGCTTTAACCTCTGTCTATCCAGACAGTTCCACATAAGGAGCTGAATAAGCTGCAAAATAGGTCTGAGAAAACAAGAAGTCGGGGCTGCTTTTTGTTGGGATTTGGCATTTTGAGGTTGGGTTTTTTTTTGCTTTTACAAGCCAGTTCCTGGTCTTGTTCACAGCCTGGCTAGGCAGACCATTCTATTAGTATAACCAAGTGAACAGCACATCAGGATGCTGCAGCAGGGACTAACAGCAAGAGCAGCAGTCCCATAGCTAGCCTTGTTCCCAAAGATTTTGTAGTTGCTGGCTCTAGGTTTCACGATGCTTTTAAAACTCGCCCAGGTGAAAGTTACTTCCGTATCAATTCTCCCAGCCAACTCCTCATCCACTAGTCGTTTTGCTAGCTGCGGTGGACTTGTCCTTCAGCTACAGTTCTTTCTTCTGTTTGGCTAGAATGGAAAGACTGAAAGCTGGGCATTGTGTAAGAAGAGGTGAGTAGCTGGAAAGTAACAGGATTCCCCACCCAACACAGGAAGGGATGTTAAGATCACAGCTTCATTTTATTTCTTAGAAAGAAAAGAAAAAAGCAGTCCAAGAGTACAGCACCTAGCAGTGACGCTTTCTACTCTTGAATATAACACAGCCCTCTCCCAGGTACAGATATTCAGCTGAGGGGACTATCCAGAATTACTCTGATTAGTGAAATGTATGCGAGAGGTTGGGACAGACTATTTGAGTCCCAGAGAATCCACATTGGAGCAGAAAAAAGCTATTAAAAAAACCTTAAGGGAATGTGTGGCTCTGCACACAAAACTGGCAGCAAGATAAGAGAAGACTTAAGATGGGCAACAACCTCATCCAGGTTCAGCACAGAAATTCATGCTCAGAAACCATCACTAAAAATCCTTCTGCTAGAGACTGGCTGAATACCTGAGGCCTCCTGTGTTTTTACAGCAGTAAAGAAGCACATGCAATCCCCAAGCAAGGAAAGTTATTTCCAGTAGACAAAGGATTATTCAGCAAGACCCTATGAAACCTCATCTCAAACACACCGAGCAGCAGGACCAAAGGAAGAGGGGAAAGAGGATTGCCACTGCAGCCCAGAGCCTACTTCCAGATGTGTACCTGAAAACCTGGTTTGGTCCGAAAGGCAAAGCAAAGATCAAGGCGGAAATGCTGTTCCTGGGGGAAGCCCGGACACAACATTGGCACATGAGCATAAGCCAGCAATGAGTAAGTTAATGCTGAAAGTTATATACAATCTGATTTCAAAAGAGCCAACAGTTGAGAAGCAAAAGAGAAACCGAACACAAAAGCCAATCTCCAAGTTGAAGCACAGTGCACTTATGAAAAGGACTCTGACGTGTTAGCAGAAGCTCCCCAATGCCAGCCATCAGCACGGTTCAGCCTTTTTGTTCAGCTGCAACACCCTGATGCAGTTCTGGGGCACTCAGTACACCAGTGCTCCAACTCCAGAGAGCAGAACACGATCAGCTCCTTCCTGATTCGCATTCAAAGGTCCTTGCCGACAGTGTCTGCATCCCTTATGTGCTAACAGGAACTTGCCTTTTACTGTAAGAGGGAGGAGAAGGGGGGATTCCCCAGCTTCCCAAGCCCTTTTTTACTATTTGTACTGGGTACAGTCCTTAGTGGCAAGGCTGAGGAGAGGAAAACTGATGTAAAAACTAGATTTTCAAGCAGGATTTACCCTGCACTGGAGCCAAGAGACAACTTTGGAGTTGCTGGTGATGAGGAGAACAAATCCCACCCAGTTCCTCTCCTCCTGCCCTCAGGGAGGGCCTGCAGCCAGCAAGCGGGTAAGAGACAGTCATCTGTATTTGCTGGGATGTGAACCCCGGGGTGCCTGTCTACACCTGCATTTAATGCTGGAACCCTGAGACGAAGCAGGGATCTCCCCGTCCTCCTCCCTTCTCCTTACCTCTCTTCCTCAAGTTTCATTCCTACCTTTGGACAAAACCTCACCTGATAAAAGCATCAGCAGAACAGGACCTTTTCTGAGAAAGTCTGAGCCACTTACGCCTGCTAATAGAAGCAAATGTTCCCACTCCTTCTGAACACAGCCTAGCTCGGCTGGGGATGGAGGAAGGTACAACCCACAAGTTTCCATGCCAGAGCTTGAAAAGTTTACACCAGAAGAGGGAAAACAAAAGCACTTGCTCTGTTCACCCGAACCAGAAGCACAGAAGTTTATGACAGCACGTGAACTTTACCAGCACAGAGTTTAAAAAAAATAAATAAATAAAGTGGGGGAAGGAGGGAACAGAGAGACCCCAAGGTACGGCCGTTTCCAACACATACTGCCGGTGACTTACTGACAAGGGGCATCAGACGGAGGCTACGGTGGCAGGGCAGTGGCAAAGCCCATTTTAAGAAATAAAGTAGGAACCACGGCTTGCTGTCAAAGCAGCAGGCTCCAGCTCCGCCGCCCTCCCCGGGGTGACAGCCGCCCGCCTGCCCTGGGCTGGGGGGAAGGGGGGGCGCTCCCTACCCGAGATGGTCTCCTGGTAGCCCTTGGTGAAGAACTGCATGGCGGTGGCCGCCCTCCAGGGCGTCTTCAGCAGCCCCTGCCGCTCGGGGTCCTCGCCCAGCGAGCGCAGGATGGTGGTGTAGGCTGCCGCCAGGCTGGGCAGGCTCAGCTCGTTGTCCTCCTCGCTGCGGGGCCGCTCGCCCCGCCAGCCGTCCCCGCTGCCGCCGGGGGGAACGCGCGGCTTCTCGGCGCCCGCCGACGGGGAGGCGGAAGGCGGCGGCGGCCTCTCCTGCCGCGCGTACCCGTTACAGCTCCGCGCCGCCTCCATGGGCCCCGGCAGGGCCCCCGCCGGCCCGCCGTGCGGGCAGCGCGCTGTGGAGGAGCCCGTCGCCCTCAGCGCTCCCGCCCGCCCGCCGCCTCAGCCCTCCGCCGCCTCAGCGCTCCCGCCCGCCGCCTCAGCCGCCCGCTTTATACCACCCGCGCCGCTGCCATTGGCCGCCGCCGCCGGCACGTCACCGCCGGTGTCACGAGCCGGCCGGTCTCAGCCCGCCGCGGCGGGGCGGCGCCGGGGGGTGATGGCGGCTCCCGCCTTCCCTCCGTCCTCTCAGCCCCCGGGAGCTGGGCCTTTTCCCGGCGGGGGGATGCTCGGGAGCTCCGCGGTGCTGCTGGAACGCCATCGTAATGGTTCTGGGGTGCTTTGGGTCAGCGGTGGTGGAGGGACGCGGCCGCCAGAAAGATGCCGCTTGTGGGTTTGTCCTCCTCCATGACAACCCCAACTGCTTCGTAGAACCACAGAATGGTTTGGGTTGGAAGGGACCTCGAAGACCATCCAGTTCCAACCCCCCTGCCCTGGGCAGGGACACCTCCCACTAGACCAGGTTGCTCAAAGCCCCGTCCAACCTGGCCTTGAACACCTCCAGGGATGGGGCAGCCACAGCTTCCCTGGGCAACCTGGGCCAGGGTCTCACCACCCTCACAACTCAAGAATTTCATCCTAATATCTCATCTAAATCTCCCCTCTTCCAGTTTGAAGCCGTTACTCCTCGTCCTGTCAATCCCAGCCGGGTTTTGGTCCCTTCAAGCCTGTGAGCTCTGCAGACACCTTCCTGCTGCGGGGCTCATGTGCCCCAACGTTTCATCTTCCCACCTGTGGCTCTGGAAATGCGCCCGAGACCAAGTGTTTTTGGGGCTTCCGTAGGGACCTGGCTGGGATGTCGCCCCTGCCAAGGGTTTGAGCATCCTCCAAACGCTTTTGGGGCAAACGTGGGACACAGAGCACAGCTTCATCTTTGCCAACAGCCCTTTCTGCCCCACCTTCACGTCGAGTTCAAATGCTGACCAACAAATAAATGCGGGGGCGGGTGGTTTGGAAAGGAGGTCCTCTCTGGCCAAAGCTATTCTGGGATTTTAGGAGTTACGAGTCTCAAGGTTCAGCTGAGCACAGGGTGTATGCTACATCGCCCTTCACCCCAGCCCTGAGTGGGGTAGCCAATATTTTCGGAATTGCCGTCAAAATGAATGGCCGAGACGCTAAGGGTGAGAGCAAAGCCCTCTCTTTTCACACCCGATCTGTCCACAAGGCAGCAGGGACGAATTCTCCCCCCTTGTGCCTAGGAAATGGTAAATTGCCGGGGAGATAAGGAGGGGAAGGAGCTGTCGGAGGGATGGGGCGCGGAGCATGACTCACTGGCTTTCCTCCGTCTCCTCCTGGCCCGAGAGCTACGTTTAACTAAGAGAAGCAGAAAAAAAAGGGAAGAAAAAAAAAAAAACCAACCGACAACCCAACCCGGCAGCAGTAACACGCTCCACATTCATCACTGCGTTTCCGATCACAGGTTTTACCAGAAGAGAGCTGGGATGACTCAGGTGAAATCAAGGGGCCGGCGCTGGCCTGCAGCCAGCCAGGCTTTACTGCGCTTTTATCGCCCCGGGCTCCGACCGGGAACAGAAACTGCTGTACCGGAGGATCTGAAGCCCTGAACTCCATCCCCGCTTCTCCCCAGGCACCCACCGAGGCACAGCTGGGTACCTCGCATCATTTCACAACCCTCTGAGGATGCCCAAATCCTCCGTATAAGCTAAATGGGTTCCTTTACTAGAAACGTGCAAAAAGTGTTCATGGAACTCGGCAGAACGACTGCGGCTTTCATTTGGATCCGGACCGAGCTGACACGGGTCAAAGGGTTGGGTAGCATTTCTTAGGAGCTACAAACCACCGAGACCTAATCATTCGTATGAAAATGGGGTTAGTAAAGGGCATCTAAGTATCTTGGCACTCCCTGGTCTTTGCTACCTCTATTTTCTCAGAAAAGCAGAAGATAAGCTCCCTCCGGAGTCACCCTGGACTTTATAACAGTCTGGACTCAGCAGCTGTGGGAGGTGGTTGTAATTTATCTTCTATTTATGGGGGGAGACGGGCGCTTGCCAGCTTATTTGCGAGCGTGGGCACTGTGCGGATGCGCAGAAAACCACTTTTTCTGGGTGTGTTTGAGCAGAGGTTGCACACGTGGGAGCCGATGGCAGCAGTTCCGCTAACAGCCTTTGCGAAGGCGGAATTATTAGGTTTAGGTAATTTAGATATGTCTCAGGACGTGTTAGGACACAGCCTGGTTTCCAGCTGTGGAGAAGTCCTCTCCCTCTGAAACACAAACCCACATCGACTGGGTAAGCAGAAGCACTGATGCTTGACTTTTTTTTTTTTNTATGATAAGATTTTATTGATAGTTCCCTATTAATTGCACTCTGTGTTCTCATGTAGCCTTCCCAAAGAAATTTTTCTTTTCTATTTCTGAACATAACCCAAAAAAGTCAAACACAGGCTATAAAACAGAGGAGCAACAGACGGTACTGTGCAATGTTATTAAAAGAGACTCTGAATTTCCTAGAGGGAATCTGCCCCGTTTCTCTTTCCCACACTCACTCAGAGCTCGAGGGTCGTTTTTTGCTGTTCAAAGGTTGAAGAGAGATTCTTACAAAGCAGCAAAACGGGGAGTGCAAAAAGCCCTGAGGCTGTAACTTGAATTATTTGCAAATCTAGAATAAGGTCTAGAGCAGGTACCCCCCAGTGGAGGGTACCTGGGGCGGGGGGGGAGTCCCAAGAGCCAGGGGACACTGCTGGGTGCCAAGGTGGCAATGTGGTCCGTGGTAACCTCTCCCACCTTTGAAAGTAGGGAAAATCTAAAACAGGGACAGGATGGAGTGGGTTTATGTTCAGGCTCCAGCTCCTTGGCCTGTTTTAGTCGGTCAAGCTTCCTCGCGGTTTCGGTGGCATTGAGTGGGACCCGGCAGGGAAGGGCTGGAGCACCGCTCCCTGCGTGCCCGAGATGCTCCTCAGGGTTTGAAGAACAGGCTCTCAAAAGAAACCAGCACCAAGCTGGCTAAGGGTGAAGAGACCCTGGGCAGCCTTCACTGGGTCAGCTGAAGCCATCTAAAAGGTACTTCAGGGACAATGTCTGCGCTGACGGCTGCTAAAAGGCTGAGATAAATCACGCACAAAAGACACCTATTTTTCCTCCATTGACTATAAAGCGGGAGCTTTCGGGACTGGGCTCAGAGCTTAAAGTTAGAGATGATGAATTCCACCTTCTCAAACCATCTGTGTCGAGCCAGCATATCATTAACAGCTCAAGCAGGAAAAGAGCAGTGCAGATCGATCCTGCTATTAACATCAAGCCACAACGTGACTCGAACGTGATCCTCAAATAATAGCTGTGCCCACGGTGGCGATGGACGGCAACGTCGCAGCCTACTGACATCCTTCCCGTGCCCTGGAAATACAGCTCGGGATTTATCAGCCCCTGGAATCGCAGTGCGTCAGTTTAAAGAGTGAATCATGAGCCATTTAATTCAATTACCCGGAATAACAAGCAAAATTAATTACAGGCTCCTAAAATACTAATCTCCTACAGGACAGAGGATCCCCAAGGTCTGAGGGGGCTTCTGCAGATGCAACCTGCATTTTAACTTCCCTGGTGAGGTCTCACGTTTTAAAGCTGAAACTGGAAATAAAAAAGGCAGTTTTGCCCTGCCCTGGCTTTCCCTTCGTGCCTTCACAGAGCAAGAATACAGGATCTCACGTTGATGAACTCCTCCAGCCTTTGCTCCCCGAAATTTTAAAAAATTTCAGAGGAATGGCCTGGGCAGGCTGTAGGAGGTAAATTCATATTTATGCTTTTAAGAATGTGAAAACAGCTGTATAACACAAGTCTCCAGGCTCCCGTCGATCTGTGCCTTGTTCCCAATGGGAGCTATCTGACATCGGCCAGGGCGATCTCTAGGTTCCTCCAGCCCATTCCGAAACCAAGGGCGGCTTTTGATTCATGCACCGGGCAGGCGGGAATAGCAGCTGTGTCCCCGCATCGCTCCCCTCGGTTGCTTCTCGCCGTTATTACCCCGAGATCGATAATGCGATTTGTAGACTGGACTGTTCCCTGGCAACACGCGGCTTGAAAATATTCCTGCAAATTTCCTCTGCCATTCACATCCAATTGAGTCCAGTATCAAGTGGCTCTTTTGGCAGCCCAGGTAGGTATTCGTGTTTTGCCTGCCTTTAAGTAAATTAATTAGTATCGCATTTATATGGCAGCACATCAGCCGGCAGGAGAGAGAAGCAGCCAGTTCTGCTGTTCTCCATCAACATTACTGCAGAAGACACCTGACCCTCATAGGCAGTTCTCACCGCCGTTGTCTTCTCCTTGGACTAGCCAGCCAGGACCACCAAGCTGAGTCACTCCATGACCAACACAGTCATCTTCTTTGGAAAGAAGTTGAGGTGTGTTTCACAGCCAGATGTTTTGTCCAAACACAGGGTCTCCTTTGCCTAGCTCCACCCCAAGCATCCAAGCTGGTTGCGTTTTCTTGACTTTCCCACCCCAAAACTGTTCCCTGTTGGTATCAACTTTCTTTTACTGCCTACAAGGTAAGAAACTCTCCCAGCTGGAGTAACCAAGCTGCCCCACCTGTGTGCAACATCGGAACTGGTGACAACCGCAGAGGCCAGGGACACAGCGCTATGTCCGAGCAGGCGACTTACACCAGGTTTGTAAAGCAAATCTTTGTTTGAGCCTGATAGCATTGCTCACTCCTGCAGCAACAAAGAGAAGGAGAAGTTATAACCAACAGTTATTAATTTTCTAATCAGGGAATGCAATGCCAAACAAGCCACAGGAACTTCGCTTTAGGTGAATGCAAATCCTCAGTGAGGGACAGCAGAAGCCCTGGAGAACCGACGGGTCCCTAACCAACACCAGCGGAGCTAACCTGAGGATGGATCAGGTTTGCTGTGGAAACTGGAGACACAGGACATCCCCAGAAGCCAAGAGGAGACATCTTTCTTCCCTGATGGAGACGAGTATCTTTAATTAGAGTTGCATTGCCACAAAACATTCGCTATCACCCTCCAGTGCCAAATACTTGCAATAAAGTTGTTGGATGTTGTACTGCAAATAGACCTTCTAATTTGACCCCTACACTGAAAAAAACCCAACAAAATCAGTTAAAACTCCCGGTATAAAAGGTAGCAATCAGCTTTACACCATTTACTTGAAAACAGCGACCGCTCTGTGCTGCGTACCACACGTACTCAGCATCCTCGCCAGAGGCTGCTTATTGCTGGGACTTAAAGCTCAGTGAAAGAAAACTATCCAAATCTGAGATAACACAAGGTGACACAGAATCACCGGGGTTGGCAGGGACCTCTGGAGATCATCTAGTCCAACCCCCCTGCCAGAGCAGGGTCACCCAGAGCAGGTTGCACAGGATGGCGTCCAGGCGGGTTTGGAAAGTCTCCAGAGTCAGAGACTCCACCACCTCTCTGGGCAGCCTCTTCCAGTGCTCTGCCACCCTCAAAGGAAAGAAGTTCCTCCTCATGTTCAGACGGAACTTCCAACGTTCAAGTCTGTGCTCATTGTCCCTTGTCCTATTACTGGGCATCACTGCAAAAAGACTAGTGCCATCCTCCTGGCACCCTCCCTTTAAATATGTATGAGCATTGATGAGATTCCCTCTGAGTCTTCTCTTCTCCAGACTAAAAAGACCCAAGTCCCTCAGCCTTTCCTCATAAGAAAGATGTTCCAGCCCCGTAATCACTCACACAGATTCATGACATGCGAAGGGCAGAGAGATTAGATTTCTTTGTCAGGATTTGGCATTACACATCAATTAAAAAAACAAAAAAAAACCCCAAACAAACAAACAAAAAAAAGTAGGGTATGCAAAATATTATTTCGGTGATGATGTTGGTGCCCAGCTGCAGCACCGGCTGCCAGCCCCTGGGTCAGAGCCCAGCAGGGATGGTCGGGCAGCAGTAAGCAGCTCAGGTAGAAAACATAATGTCGTGGGAAGAATACTTTCCTCCCCCGACTTACCTGCTCGCCTCCTGCTTAGCAACACAATGCTCCGAAGGCGAACGAGGCTGTTTGCCTTGGTTTTACCAGCTGGGCTGTGTCAGGGCATTTTTTTCTTTCGTAGCAAAATTATCTTATGGAGCAAGTGCTGGGCAAGCCAAAGAAAATATTCTTTAGGAGGTGAGGAGATATTTTCTTTATTTGTAGTACAAATGTTCTTTCTCTGAATAAACGCTGAGCTTCCTGCGGGTCCAGCGCTGCCTCTGAAGTCCAACAGGTTAGCTAGTAGGTAATTTATAGATATTTTTCTAAGGTAAAGGGCTTGAAATGCTCTATCAGCTGCAGAACAAGGGAGGTGGGTGTTTGCTACTTTGGGTCACACACCCCCCACCGAAAAGCTGACAGGCTCTACCCATCATTTTGGGACTATTTTTGTTGGGTTTTAGTAGCTGCATCTTTGCGGCAAGGAGCGGCTCTGGGTTACAATACGGAGCAACAGCAACAACGGAGGTAACTGAACAAAATGCCACACGTACAAATATTCAGCAATATTCGCTTTTGCAGATTTTGCTATCTGTTTTCCTACGCTACTGCTTCAACACGACTTTCTTCTTCAGAAAAAGTGCACGAGAAAGGGATTTTTTTGAAAGTCAAATGACGCAATGAAACGGGAGAGGACGATAGACACAGCGAGGAAGAGAAGGTGATTTGTGTTCCCGGGATTTGAAGAGGAATGGCAATAATTGGGTAGGGGAGTTGCGGTTGGGTTTAGATGCAGCAAAGCTTTTCAGCAGAGGTGGGTGGATCAATAGCTGGAGCCTTTCAAATCCCATCCGAAGATCAGATATTTCTGCAGTGCAGTCCTCGCTCTCTGGTTTTCTGAGTGCAGTAGGAACAACCAACATCAGGCAGGCTCCTTGACACAGTTTCCAGGTTGGCTTTTCTAAAATACATGGTTGCAAGATAGCAAATTCACACCAAACAAGCATTTTGGAAGACTTCAGTGAAATTCTATTAAATTCTTTAGGGAGCATCTTTAAAAAACAAAACAAAACAGCAAACAAACAAAACCAAAACCCAACAGCTAGCAGATGTTTAACTCTTTTCACTTGACAATCCATTCCACATTTTCTGTTCGTTTTTGGTTTGGCATTTCATTTCCACCTGAATTGAAAGTTTTACTTAGCGCTGTCCTGCCAGTGCTTTTGCTGGATGAGCGCACCCCGTTCCCGGCTGGCTCAGCGCAGTTCCTGGAAGGCTCCAGGTGACGGAGGGTGTATTTGCGGCTCTGCCCGGAGCTGTGCAACAGAGCAAAACCCAACTTTGATGAAAGAAATGTAACAGCAGCCTAGTCGGAGATGATCCTCCCAGCATAAAAGCAGCTGGGTTCTCGCTTCCATGATCTCGATAGCCCCTGTTGGCTTTTTATTTTATTGCTGCGGACAGCAGCAACTATCATAATTAAAAATCACTGCTGCAATCACCATCACAGCCACGCAGCTCTGGTGCAAAATTTCAAATCCGATGTTGCAGACAGTTTCACCACCTCTAACCAGCCACGGGGGTAGCAGTGAGATCCAGACTGTGACCCCCAGGCTGCGGACATCGGGCCTGATGAAACCCACAAGCGTTATACAGCAAAAATTAAGCCAGGAGAAAAGCAAACAGGAACGGGGGACTTGCAGGATGGAGCCTGACGTCCCAAATGATTTCCACGAAACCATCCACTAACTCCAGGAACCTCCCTTTAAACAGACCTTTGGCATGTTTGTTCAGAAGAGCTTCATGACTGTAAACGTCCCGCTCTCGGAAAACTCTCATGGAAGTTTACTTTGGATGTTTCCTCCCTCCTACAGGAGCCAAAAGGACTTTGGATGCTTTGTGGGACCAGCTGTTTGCCGCAGTGGCTAGCTACCTGCTTCTGTTGTAGAACAGGAACTGTACCGGAGGTATAAATATCTTGCTCGAGTAATTTTACAGCCTTTACATGGAAACCCCGAGGAGTCACCCAAAAAGCTTGCTTACTTACTGTAGAGGGTGACTTGACTCCTCACGTTTGGCCTGCGGAAAGGGCGCCGGGCAGGCAGCTCAGCTTGACCGTGGATTAAACACACGGAGACAAAAAGAAAGACCACTCGTTCGCAGCAGCCCATCTCCCCACACCGCGGTCAAGATGCTCAACTTGTCACCAGAACAGTCTAGTCTAGCAGAAAGAAAACATTACACAGCTCACCAAGCCCAGAGTGATTTTTCTACCAGGATGTTTTTCTTAGCAATGCAATTCTGTTTTTCTCCAATACACTCAAATGTGGAAAATACACTTTACTGCCCCCAAATAAATTCCATTCTCCAATAAAATAATTTCTTTCCAAAGAATGTAGAAAATCACTATAATATGCCACTACTCTTGTGAATTTATTGCATTATGTCAATACATAAAACGAATTATTACTTGCATTAATTATTACTTTCTGTCTACTATCAGCATTAAACAAATAAATTTGTAACAATATATAAGAACTGCGAATTAAAAAAAGCAATTAAATTGACAGGTCTTCAGGTCTTTCTCTATTTCCATGTATTATCCCTGGCTGACATCATGAGCATCATTCTCTACATACAGTGAAAAGAGGAGCTCTTTTCCTCCAAAATTGAATATAACAATTGCTAAAAGTCTAGCAAAACACCTCCTACACTACGATATAGTGGCTTTTACAGAAATCTCACTGAATCTTCAATCTACAGATTTCAATGTTAAAGATGTATTCTAAACAGAGTCATTTGCCTTTTCAGTAATAACATGAACAGAAATGAAGAATGAAAAAAAGAAAACAATGAAAGGATGTGCAAAACCAGGAAAAAGGCCCTAAATCAGAACTCATCAGTCTCAGTTGTCATGCTAAAGAGTTAAATTATTTTACCTTATCTTAAAAAAAGTTTCAAAATTTCAGTTTGCTTCAAATACATTTATTAGACATACTATCTTTTCTCCAAAGAAGGTAAATACAACTGCCTTGTGACTTGTAGGTAGAAGTCTGTTTACTTTAATTATAAAAACTGCAAAGGACACCACCATCTTAAATCAAAGAAACATGCACATTTTATTTTAAAAACAAACATTACACAAAACAATACAGAGATTTTCAAGTTCTGAGCACCTTCTGGACACTGCTGAGGCACAGATTGGGAAAGTACGTTTGCACAGTCTGGAACGGCTCATTTTTGCACACCTCTCCTACCTCATTCAGCTTCTGTCCTGGTTTTCTCTCCCTGCCCGTACCAAGCTGCTCTCTGCTACTGTCACAGCCACAGATGTTGAAAATGCAGCTGAACATCAGCACCATGTTAAGCTATTTTCCCCTCACTCCCATTTCCTCCAGTGTCTTTCTCCTACCAGTGTTTGCAGCAGGCAGAAGGAACGGTACAGAAGCCATTACTTTGCCTCTCTAAAACCCCAGGACAATTTTTGTACAACGTTTATCCTCCCCACAATGACTAATCTGTATTTAGCATCAAATACTACAAGTACTGAGGCACACAGCTACACAACGCTGTGTGGAACTGTCCTTCTAGGTAACAGGTCCATTAGTATTAGTTTTGCTATCAAGCTTTATGCTAGTAAGTCGCAAAAGATCGGGAGAGTGGATTCAGCCTTTCTGAATTATCAATTGATAAGAACTGATAATTCAATGAAAAGAACTGATAATTCAATAAAAAGAATTGATAATAAAATACTTTCTAACAGACTATCTGGAGGAAGGCACTCTTTTTGCTAGTGCTCTTTGAGCACGGCAGCAAATTTCTCAATACAGAGCTACCTAACGTTTTCAGAAAACAGACGCTGAGAAGGTACCGCGTTTCTTAGCTTTGCTTGAATGCAAAAGCTGACAATTTGACATTTGTAGATTGATCTAAAGGCTTTGGTTTTTTGGATAAATTTGAGTCCTCCGATTTTTGCTCCTGATTCTTTTTCGCTTCATCTTCATCAGCTGTGGGACGCTTTCGCTTTTTATCTTCTGTTAAATCATTAACTATTCCTCCTTTTGCTTTCTCAGTCCACACCTTTGAAGAAAGTACATCATTACACAGAAAACTTCAAATTAGCCCACAAAACTCACCACTTTATTTTATACACCTTCTTTCTCTGATTATAAGGAAGCACTGAAATAATTCCTGTTCAGAACTAATAAGGATTAAGTTAGGAACATTTTCCTCACTTTCCTTTTTTGTAACAGCGTTCTCCTTCAAAACTATACTTTATTTGAGCCTGTATATGAAACTGAAGGTCTTAATTGCCTTTCTGGACAAATACGAAACCCAGAAGGCCTTAGAACAAATTGAAGCCCCAATGAACAAAGCCTGGCTGTATCACTTTTAACTCATTCCTTTCTCTTTTGTTATTTCTTCATTGATTACGTTTCTTTCATATGCCCCACTGTGGAAAAGCTGCTTTCTGCTATTACTTATTATTCAGATAGTTTATATTTTCGTAAAGTGTATGTCATAGATCATGGCCCAATTCAAAACTGAAGTCCATGAAGATGGAGAACAGTGGCATTTAAAGAAAAAAATCCTAACTGAAAATAACCAAGGGATTCCATGGGAGGAAAAAATTCTCGAAAAACTAGAATGAGAGAATGCTTTCTTACCATTCTTTCTTCTGACGACAGGATTCTAAATCGACTCATGCCTTCTTTTATTACTTCTGCTTCATTCAGATCAGGATTATCTGTCAAAATGTTTGCTCTGTTCTCTTCTAGCCACATCTGGAATCCGGTCTTTGGTCTAAAACAAGCACACAGAAATTGTCTGTTTAAGAAGGTTATAGGAAAACCATATGCCCCAAAACAACATTTCTAAGCAACACCTAACTGGACTTTTTTGTTCTTGAAAGAAAAGACATATATATAGTCAGCAGTTTGCTTTCTCCTACTGCAGTGTGTTTAAAGAACATGCTGACAAGGCAAGACTAAGTCAAGCATTTTTATTAAAACTGTGATATATATGGAGATTAACATTTCAGTTTCAGAATGACAAAGCATAATGGTTCTCTTTCTTTCTGACAGGGTCCCATCAACCTAAAAATAGAGCACACATATTAGCATGTTTCAGCTAATCCTTTTCACAAGTCTCCTTGCCACTTGTTTTAGAACATTATCTGTAAAGGTTAATGAAAAGAATGCTAGTCCAAATTAATAATAATTACCTTCATCTTCCTCAGTTAAATGAAGTCTAAATGAAACATCATTATCATAATGCAAGTTTCATGAGGACTGGAATTGTTAGAAAATGCATCTGCTCCAGAGGAACAAGACAGATTAGAGTCTTAGCTAGGAAGAGACACGCTCCTTAGGTCATGTAAGTTTTTTGGTTTGGTTCTGGTTTGTTTTGTTTTTTTTAAAAACCACGCTAAAATAAAGCTTTTACACTTTCATGTAAAACCCTTAGCTTTTAGACCCTCTTTGAGATTTACTAGAGATGTTTTAAACTTTAAGTATTTCCTATACTTGGAACTGGCACAGCAGCATGGTTTCATTTATCACTCAAAGGTCATTACCAGACGCATAAGCAGTATCAAGGCAAGAATTATTGCTTAGAGCCCCAAAATTACATTTTGCATTGTTCATTTATTATTCACTCACACATGTATTTGTCGCAGTCCAATGTGAAACTTCTACTTTGAATTACACTGCCATGCACACTGGGAAAGATTTAACGAAGAGAATGCTTTTCTCTGTTCTTTCACTGTGATTGTAACGTGGCAATTTGGAATGCAGGTTTGTTTGACAATATGCACAGCATAAGCAGCATTTTAATAAATTTCTTAAGCGATTCACTATCGTGATAACTTGTGAGCTAACACTTTAATCTTGATGTTATGCTACTTCAGCCAGCCCAACATCTTCGGAAACAAAACAGTTTTTGGACTTGCTATTCTATCAAAATTGGAATATGGCATTGAGATGCGAGCATCCACTCACCTTCTGTTTTCAGTGTTCTCCTGTGCAGTGACTTTGACATCATGGGACTCGTTTCCTGCTTTTTCTTCTCTTTCTTTCACTATTTTTTCACTAGAGTTAGGTGTACGAGCCTGGAAGAAGGAGGCTGCTAAAGCCTATAGAAATTGAGTTTAGAAAAAAAAAAGTAAGAACACCTCACTCTCAGACAACACGTACCATATAGCCTAACAAAAACCAAGCCTTTCCTAAAGACATCATAACCATTTGCATCAACATAGTATCTAAGCCATCCAATTTCAGCACAGAGGTGTTTAGTAAACACTATTTAAAGTAGAAGCATAAGATGCAGTGCAGAATGTAATTCCAACAACTGAATTTTTTTTTTTTTTTGCTGTTTTATGTGTTTTTATAGTTTCTGCAGAATGCTTAAATGAACTTTCCCATCTAAGATGCTTTACTCAATCAACAGGGTTTCATACCTGATAAGAGCTGGTAAAATTCAATTTACTCACTGAAACTTACTTTGCTCACTGAAACAACATAAAAAGACTAGAAACATTACCTGCCTGGACTTGGGCTTGGGCACCAGAGGCTTTATAACTGGAGGATTCTGCTTGTTTACAGCTCCACTGCTAGATGAAGAAGTTTTCTTTGAGTATTTGCTCATAGCGTCTAGAACATTTGCTGAGGGGACCGCTGGGTCCCTTTTGTTGGATGACACCTAGCAAAACAAATAAACAGACATTTTATTTATTTTCTGTCATATTCCCCTGCTCTGTCCCTCCAAGATCTCTGTCATAGTTATATTGTAAACTTTAGATATAATAATGTCTTGTGATTTTTAGAACACTGCAACCAAACCAGCTGCAAAATTCTTACCTTAAAGGGATTCACTCGTCCTTGGCTGCTTGATGCAATTACAACTATTTAATTGGAAAGAAAAAAGAATGTAAAAATGTGTGTGTGTATGTACACACACACACACATATAAAAATCTATGAAGCAATGTGCACATTTTAGATGAGCCGATGAAACAACATTAGCCTCGTTTCCAAAGAACAAGGCTAACACTCATTTTGTGTGTTTCAGCCTCTGGTTATTGAAAATTGAAGAGGAGAACTAAATCAAAGGCATCAACTACTCCACACCAAAGAAAAGAAGATCCCACCAGGCTTCAAAGTGGTTGGATAAAGAGAAAGACACTTTAATAACCACATGAAAGTTATACTATACGTGCTAAGCTATTATTAGTCATCAGAAATGCCACACAGGACCAACAGCTTTAAATACAAATCCGCAGGAAGACCCAGTACTTCCTCTACTCCCAAATCCGTTTCCACTCCTATTATCCCTGCTGGAGAGAAGAAGCAAGAAGCAGCAAGAGGTCGCATTCTGCCCCTGCCTGCTTAGACTCACAGTTCTATGGCAGGGTTACTAACTCTGCCTTGTAAGTGCAACCAATAAATGTGCCTGTGGTCAGTAAAACAAATCAATTGATCATCGTTCTCATTTTTCCCCTGTCCCTTCATGACATAGCCAGGCAGACAACTGATTGAGCATCTGGCACAGCTAAGGCAATCAGCATAGTCTCATGCAACATCATTAGGTAATGAAAGACATCAACAGGCATAGGGAACCTCTTAAAAATGTGAGAAGGACTATCAGTGCAAGTTACCGCTTGACAACACTGTTATGCCCTACGGTTTAGTAGTAACGGGAGAACAGAGGATAAAACCAGGAACAGGTATTGTGAAGCATGACAAAGTTCTCATCCTGCAATAAATGGAGATTTACTCACCAGACTTTGGAGTAGTCACCTCTGCCGAAGTGACAACTTTGGAGAAAGGATTTGGCCCTTCAGAACAAAGAAAAGGGGTACACATGTAAGTGCAATAAAACATAATAGCATAACTTGTTAAAAAAAAAAAAAACCAAAGCAAACAAAAAAGACAAGCAAGTTATAGTAAAGCAATCTACATTTTACATCATGATTCTCATTTTCATATTGTACATACCACTTTACAAAACCACCTGTTATCTTTACTTAGATTTAACTTAAATAGTTGCGTACTTACTCCCTAAACCTTAAACTTATTCCTTAAAACTACTTGCCTATCAATTCAACTCCTGCAAGATCTGAGCTGAAACCAAAGTAACCGTTTCACAAGGTGACGCAGTCCATTAGAAATAGTATCAGACAACAGAAAAACTCTCCAAGAGTTCCTCACATGGTTACGAAGTACAATGCATAAGCATGCTGCCACAGAGCAGATGACACACACTAAACTTGTTTGTCTGAAACGACTGCAGGCATAGGCTGGAATTCACACTCACTCACTCAGGTAGGCACTACCACTCATCTCCCACAGGGAATTCCAGGTAATGGGAAGCTCAGAGGCAGGAGTTGCTACAAGTCACCCTGTTACTCCTGCTGTGTAGTTTTTCCATGTGTCAAGACCCAACCAAGACAGATCAGAAACTACCAGATCTGTTCTAACTAGGTAGCAGAAAAACTAGTCATTGCTAGAGTTACAGGGTTTCAAAACTCACTGAAACAAATGGGATTATTTTCTATTTACATAAATGGCTTCTAAATCAAAACTCCGCTACCTCACTTGTGGTGCCCCTTGACAGGTGGTGTGCTTGTTTGTCTTAAATGTTATGTCACAAGAACAAAACCAAACAACAGACAGAAAAACCCATTGTTTGCATACTCCTATAGACTGCTGAGTTATCCAAACTACAAATTATCTGGGAATTTTCCCAAATTCCTTATTAAGTCTGTGAAAGACACATCTAGATAACTTCCAGCCTATTCAGAGAACATATTTTTCTTACTCTGTTTATGCACTTCTGGTGTTTCTTCTACTTCCTCACAGGCATCAGTTTCCTCAGCATCTTCCATTTCTTGGTCCTCCTGAATATTTCTGACTGGCAGCCGACTCCACTCCGTGGCAGAGTGGCTGTAACTAAATGGAAGGAATTCATCAGAAAGGAAGCTCTCACCACATTCAGAAAGAAAACTAGAACAAAGAAAGGCTAACTTACTTATCTAATTTAGCACATAAGAACAATAACATTTGGCATTTATTTGCATTATAACTCTGATTAAACTGTGAGGATTACTAAAAATAAAATCAAGATTCATTAATCACTTCAGTTCACCCTGAAACACCAAGTGCAGTCACCTGAAGTGGTACTCATGTAGTTTTAAGAAAGACCACACATGGCTATGAAACAGCCCGAAATTTATTCTCAGCTAAAAGTACACGCACTGGCCTTCAAACAGCTCCGGACACAGGAGCAAGCACCTGAACAGAAACAGCAAGCTTTTGCCACCTTCAGAGTGCATCACTGTTGTTGTGAGAGCACTTTGCTGCGAGTATAAATGCAAACATAAAGCATCTTCTGTAATCTTTATTTAAACACATATACCTCCAATATCATAAATAATACCAGATTACTTTTCTGCATACATTAATAAATACACAGGTGGTAACATGGATGAATATTTTCAGTCTGAATCTTAAGAAACGCGTTTTAATGTTTAATCTCATTATTCTCTAAATTCCCAGTATAGTAGGATGTATATTTCTTGCATTTCCCTCCTAAGCTTTGCTGATTACTACAATTTGTGTATACATAAACAAAAGGTTCATTTCTTTCAACCAGAATGTCAGTATTAGTTTAATCTGGCACTACGAACAATGTAATGTTTGTGATGAATCTTAACCCTCAGAGTGGCTGAAGTCGCAGACACGGGATTACAGCTTCCATGCATGATCCAGAAGAACGAGGCAGAGCATTTGGAAAGAAATTTTAAAGGTGCAGTTTCACACAGACAAATAAGGGAAAGGCTACAGGTAAGTTCAAGGACTTACCACTTCCTCTTACTTAAATAAGTTCCAAACTTCATAGATAAAATTGCTATAGGAAGACATTGCTTCTGACAAAATGTTATGACATTTTTTCTGCACTATCAGACTGGTGGTTAGCAACTATTTTCCTTACAGCTGTACCATCCAGATGCCAAGCAAGAACACAGCTCTTCTGTATGGTCTATATATTTTGAAAAAACACCGCACATCTTTTGCCTTATTGTGCTTTACAAAGCAGATGCAGGTGGGAGAGGAAAGGTGGACAGCACAGATACAGAGGGAGGAAAAATGTATAGCAAACCTGTAGTATTTCCATAGTTCTGAAGAGCCAGGATTAATTAGGAGGGAATAAGACTAAATAGGATACACTGGGATGGGATACTGAAAGAGAGGAGGGCTGGAGAAAGACAGAAGGATTTTAAGATAGGTGTGGAATGAAGTGAGGTAGAGAGACTGAGACAAAGAGAAAAAAAAAAGTTGGAGTCAAATAACCAAACCAGCACAAGCTAGGGGAAGGAAAAAAAAAAAAAAAAAGAAAAAAAAAGAAAAAAGGAGAGAAAAAATTCTAATCAGAGCAATTTGGTATTGAGTCTGCTTTGCCTCTGAAGCTGTTGAATACAGACATACAGTAAGCAAGAAGTGGAGATATTTCCCTTTGCGTTATTATCCTGGTACTACTGAGTCCTCACAAGATATCAACAAGAATGCACCATTTTATATGTACAATTTACAAGTAGAGCAACACAAACTGTTACTTCATAACAAATACATTCCAAACTATGGTCCAGAAAAGTGCATCAACTGGATCAAGATGTTAATAGATCAGTAAAAACGTTCCCAGGTTTTTAATCACAGAAATTTGTGTTACCCAGCATTCAAGTGCTTTCGGAAATCCTCATCTTCCTCTTCATCTTCCGGTGCTGTTGCCAGCTCGCTTGCTTTTTCTACAGCCATTTCACTGAGTCGCTGAGCTAAATTTAGCCTTCGAGAGCGAGAAGCGTACTTGATAGCTAAATTCACAACGTTTTGTGTCATGAGGTCAGCAAGTTCCACACAACGGAATTCACGTTCCAGTTTACAAGAAAGCTGAAAGAAAAGAAGACTCAAGCGTTACACACTTCACAGTTACACAGCTTTCTCAAGACTCTAGGACCAGAATATTATGGTCTTGGTGGAGTGAATGAATAAAGACAAGCCACCAACAATCATGAGCTGCGTAGCAAAGAAAAAGACTTCGAATAAGAGGAATCACATCAAAATTTGCATCAAATGCCATCTACTCAAAATAAAGTTTCAGGGATTCTTTCTATGTTTTATTTATTTGTACTTACGGCAAACAGCTTCATTAAAAGTTCTTGCTGTTCTTTCACTGACCGACTTTTAGCATTTTCATCAAGCTCATAGCCATTTTTTGATAAGTAATCCACGTGGTTGTGAAATACAACAGAACGCCAGTATTGTTCCTGAAAAAGGGAGAAAGATGCATGCTGGAGGTCAGAGGGGAAAAACAGCCCACAACTTAATGCCTAACAATTTACAACGTTTTTTATTAACTTATTCTTAAGTGTTCCTTTCATCTTATAATAAGGGTGAGGGGTAGACAATTCTCTTTAAAAGCCAATGCCTACTGATGAAAAAATAGAGCACACTAACAACTATCCAAATAAAAACTGATCCAAACAGCGTCACCATGTGTGCTAAATTCCATTTATATTACAGGCTTTCAGCAGGATGAGACCTACATGTTCACCAGTATGCTACCAGGACAGACAATTCTATTCTAGAACAAGTTGACTATTTTATCGTATAACTTCTGTCCCACAGCAAATCGGAAGTATTCCAGAATAACTCAGTAACTGTAGGACTAATAACTCTTGTTGTTCAGGGAAATACTAATATGGCTATTAGACTAAGTTAGCTCTGTTACAAAATAATTATAAACTTCTTCAAAACCAGTATGTTTTCATCAGATGTATTGGAATAATCTGTTTCTGTTTATTACTGAAACTTTTTATCTACACTTCTATCAAAGAGAATAAATTTCAAATAGCATTAAACTGTCTCTAAGGTCGAGGTTAGGATTTTATGCTAATTTCTATTTTGTGCACTACAGCTGAACCCGTAAGATTTAAATATTTAAACCTATAAAAAATGGAAGAAGAAATACAGATATTCTTCTAGAAGTTCTCCACAGGTACATCTTGCTTCAACCAGCCTCTACCTTAAGAAAATAAGTCAAGCCTGAAGCCCTGTGTTTTCAGAATGATTGTATGAATTGGAACACTTAGTACGTCTTTCAAAAAAAGACCTTCCAGAAATTTTGTTATGCCTAAAATATTAGAAAGCAGGCACTTTCAAGAAGGTCTTGATTTAGATCCCAAAATGTGATGCTTCCTAGAACATTAATCACGACCCACTAACAAATGAAAAAAGAGGGATAGAAAGACTTCATTGGTCAGAAATAGATTATGTGTAAATATAACCTTGCATCAGCTCTAACAGCTTTATTTTGTAGTCTTCTAGAAACAGTTATGAACCAAACCCGAAGAGCTACACAAAACACTGAACCTAAATAACCTCCTTAGCCACATCTCTTACTCAGAGTTTGCACTACCCTCTTTCATAGTAGAGATGATTAATAGGAATCTTGTATAATCCCTACTATGGGGACATCTGAGACTATCAGCTGTGGACTCAACACCATTCCATACCTCCATCTGTCCCTTTTCCGTTGTAACTTGACAGTAAGGAAGTTTAAAAGATAATATTGCCACAGCAGGCCGTGGTAGCGTAGGAGGGAATCGGGCTCCTTTACAAGGAATACACCTGTGCAAGGGAAACAAAAAACACAGACAATCCTCATCACCTACAGTCACCAGTTGTTCTACATCCAAATCATGTCTCCTAAGAAGTAAGATACTTTAAGAGGATTTGTTCTTTAAAAAGTAGTAATTAAATTACTGACATAAATATAGCAATATGTAAGATTGCATTATAAAGGGTTATTTTTACATTGCAACCAATAAAAGACTTTAAAAACAGCAAAGTACAGGCTGCTCTTGTTCACACCAGAAACTCCAAATTCGGCACATAACAGACACAGATCTCTACCTTACACAACACACAATTTAACAGTTACTACAAAATGTACATGCAATTTATTAAAATCAGAAACTACTGAACAACTGAGGCCACTGGAAAAGAGCAGGCACGTCTATCATCTATTCTGATGAGGGGGTTTGGACTTTGTGAGGAGACTGCTGTGTTCAGACACACACAGGGAAGAAAAAAAAGGAAAAAAAAAGAAAGAGGAGTGAAAGAGGTAAGCATACACTAAAAGCACAGGCTTCCTGTTTCATTATATTTAAACTAGTACATTCTGGTAACAATCACTTAAGCAAAACACTGACTGGGGAAGAGCTGTATTTCCAGCAGCACCAATGCAGCATTGACAAAAGTGTCTGGTTTTATAAGCTACTGTTTCAGACATGAGAAAAAAAAAAAAAAAGGACAGGAAGCATTAGTGTTCTGGGTATCTGTGTTAATTAAGGCATATGGTGTTTCTACAACAACCCTCCCCCCTTCTTATCTTTAATATGCTAGTGGCTTTGAATAAAATGTTCTTTGCAACTCAAGAGAGCAGCACTCTCTTTTTTGGAGTAAAGGAAAAAATTGGTGATGACAGACTCCCAGTTGACCATCCCATCAATGTGATGTGTCCTGCACATTTTTTGTGAATTTTCTGGAGGCTAACATTAAGTAATGATTTGGGGGAAGAAACAGACAGTGAATTGACATTTACCAGTGATAGCAAATTATTTCCCTTATTACAAAAAACAGAGGATTACAAAGAATGTCACATAAATTGAAACAAAATGTAGTCTCCCACCAACCTCTACAATTGTGCATGACTAGGCAAAGTGAAAAAGCCTAAATTTCTGTAAAATACGTGAGCTGACGGATTCTGCCCTGGTAGGAAAAGGACACAGATCACCAAATAAAGAGGACTACACACAAAGATTAGCAACTAAAGGTCTAGAATGCTTGTTACAATAAAGAGAAACAGAGTTATTTAGACATCACTATTATCACAGTTTATAAAGTAATGGCTAAGTCTCAGCTAAATATTTGAACAATTTTACATACAAAAGTGTTCTTCATGGCCAGAGTTTAAATATTAAGATAATAACAGACCGTTCTGATAGATCTATGCCTAATGATGTAGATTAGTTACAGGATTGGATTCTTCTCAAAGAGACAAAAGGGGAAAAATGTACCTAAGCAAAAAAAAAAAACAAACCCCAAAACCCCCAAACAAAAAACCCAACAAGAACAAACCCAAACCCCCAAACCCCATCAACAGCAGCAGCAGATTCCTAACAGCAACGATAACTTTTTAGTAGGTTTCTCTAGCAAAATTCAGTCTTATGAATGTGTCTGCATCAGAGATGTGATTTCATATCAAAGTCCACATGCCTGCTAGCCAAGGCAAAAAGCCACAATTAGTCAGTTACGCATTATAAAACTTAATGAGTCTATTCAAAACCAATTCAGTAATGAAACATCCATGCAGAATTCAATTTATGAATTAGATCATTTACTGTGCATATTTACTAGCCACCTGTTTTAGCGAAAGTTGTTTCCAGTTTTGCATAGTAAGAAGTGCTCTATAAATTAAAACCAAGACAAAGCATTTCCTTGTGAAATATCTGACCTGAGCTGCTGGGGATTTTCATGGATGCCAACTACCCAATAATGATCAGATTTTCCTTTGCAATGTTCTCTCGTGTTACACACTGGAATCCAAGTATTCCCAAGTCCTCGGTTCAACATCCGCACAATTCCCTCAGAATCCACATAACACGGGGTACCTGTTTATTACAAATAGAAACACTTATTCTGATAGGCAACTAATTACAACGAGTGAGTAAGTTTGAACTGGTGGATACTGCTGGGAAATAACGGTTTGTGTATCTCAAATAGGAGATCCTCTCACCCCAATAGTACAACCTAGCTGGGAAAAACTAGTTTCCTTGGAAAGATGCGCCACCTTCTGACAGTCAACGCTACTGCTAGTTAACTGACAAGTTCAAATTTAAAACATTTTATGAAGAAATCAAATTCATACTACTTGGGTAGATTCCCAAAGAAAACTAGCTATTTTACAATTACTTTTTCTGTTTATCATAAAAACTCCTCCCAAGCTACCAAATTTTTCGAGGGGGCTTTGCTGAAATACTCGAACATGCCTCTTAGGATACACTAATGAAGTTTATTTCTTTTTGCTGAGCAGGGCAACCAATCGGGAAAACAAGTTATGATAACATTCAAGTGTATTCTATTCACACTGGAAACATATTAAAGATTTCTGATAAATATATTGAACGACTATAAAAACAGAATTTTGTTTAGCGTTGAGGAGACTGAGAAAAAAGCTTAAGTCCCAAGATCACCATTACTAAAAAGGCATTAATTAGCCAAACTGGTCTCAAAAATTCCCCCAATAGTGTCAAGATTTTTCAGTGTCATTCATGCAGGTATTTCATACCTTCAGCAGAGAATCCAACCCATACCAAATAGGATTTCTTTGTAAGAGAAAGAGGGTCTCCACGCAGAATTTGTTTTTTCTTTTTTTCTAGCTCCAGCAGCTGCACTCCGAGGCACTGGTCCCCATCAAACCCAGTACCTAAGAAGAAGTTGTTCAATGACTACGTTAAGAAAGCAGAATAATTGTCTTGTCTCTTGGCTAAATGTAAGCTTTGAATCAAAAACTAATTCTAATGCAGGGTAATCCATAAATACCACTGTCAGACAAGCGACTACTTGTCATTTTGGACATACAAAGCATGCGTAACAACTACCTCCTTAATTTCCTACAGTAATTCATTCTGACATATCTGAAACCCAAGTTTAATCCATTAATATCACTGTTATACAATTCTCCCCTTCCCCACAGCTTAATCTAGGCATCCCAATATAAAATGTAGGCTTTGCTGTCAGAAGTCAAAGATCCGTGTGTTGTGATAGTAAAAGCATCATCAAGAGAGAAGAAGAAAACACTTCTGGTGATTACGTACAAATTAACCAGTGTTTGAAGCCACTAAGAGACGAGGATTGAAAACATAACCCCAGTTCAAAAAAGACCAAAGGGAGAAAACTACCTCTGTGATAAATAATCATCAACTGCTCTCCATGTCCTGCCATAGACACCACCGGACCTGGGAGACTGAAGATCTCTTTTTGAACTCCTCCAACTGTAAACACACGAACTAACAAGGCACTAGTGGCACAAGCAGCCCAGCCTTGACCTAGACAGATAGCCTCAATGTCTTCATCCTTTGGCATATCTACCGTCCACTCCTTGTTTGCATCCCACGAGCTAAAATGAATGCAGTGGAGCTTGCTAAAGCAGAGACAGAGAACAACAGTCAAATATCTCAACATGAAGAAAAATACAGTATGTGAAAATACACCAATATATTACGTTTTTATCAGAGACCTGGAATCTGTGATGGTCATAGAAAGGAACTACAAGTGGTCATTTGCAAAGGTATTACTCTTACTATTCAAGAACTGAAGAGCCAGCCCAACCTCCAGCACTGTAGATTTAGAGCCTCTAAAGCCTGATGCAGAGACAGTTTAGAGGTCTTGTAGGGAGATTTTTTTAGATGGAAACAGGTAAGTGTCTGGCTTAATTAACATTAATAAGAACTGAAGGTGCTCAGTACCCCTGAATATCAGCACTCATTACAAGTCTGTCATATTATGCTATCTTTCAAAGGGAAAAAAATTAGGAACTTCAGTTCTGCCATCTTAATAATTGAAAACTGCCTGTGACCAATTCACAGACACCACAGCTTTTGATAGATTACCCACTTCAGCTGAGAAAAAAGATGGAAACTTTCAGATACAGACAACCAATACATACAAATAATCATTTTAAAGGCAAAGGATGCTTTTCAACCTATGACAACGCTGTATGTGTGAAAATAAGAAGAAAGTTCTTTCTTCAAGATATTTCCACAGAAACTGGCAATAAAATATTGTTTCTATTGTTCTTAAACGCAAGAACGGAGTCTAGCTGCCAAGCTGCTTAAATCTTTTTATGGTTTTCATAAACTTGTGTTCTTCACAATTATAATTCTTTGGGTATCTCCAAACATGTCTCCTTAGCAACAGTGTGAAAAGAAATAGCATAGTCCTTATGATTTATCTTTGATCTGAGCAGACTGAAAAACTATTGTTCATGTTTACAATTTCCTTTAAGCTAGCAATGCATGAAGTTTCCAGTATATATATATGTGAAAAAGGGATTAAAAAAAACCCTCAGGAAACAAAATACATCTTTCAATATTCTTGAAGTCTTCAAGCGAGTAGGTGTAAAGATCCCCCTCAAAAGTGGTCCCATAAATAAAAAGCACTATCAAAAGCCAAAAATCTCAAGAAGTGATAGAAGCTGAAATTAAAAGCTGAAATATTTGAAACAAGATAAGTGTAGTCCCATGCTAGAGATTTTGCAGAGCAAAGCTATGACTTACCTTGCAAGTTCCTCTGTACTCTCACAGGCTAGCAAAATAGCTTCAGTAGAGAGGTCAGCCATCGTGTGATTCAGAGAGTTTGGCAGGTGTGTTGCGTGATGTATGGAGGTATCATGAAATTCTATATCTATAGCATTGTCTTGCTCATCATTGTAACAGCGAATGATACCAACGGAATTCCATACCTATTAAAAGAAATCGCCCGAAAAAAATCAAGCATGTTGACTGCCCTAAACCAGCCTGCTATAACTTTCTCATCTGAAACAACAGCAGGTGGGAGGCTGGAGGAAGACTGAAGACTTGCGTAGTCAGGACTTGTAGTTTCTAAAACAGCTGAATTAGGCAGAAACTGGTTTCATCTTTATTGCTTAGCCATCTTTCTCCTTACAAAATCAAGCGTGAAGAGCTCGCAGTTAGAAAGAAATAGTGTGTGATTCATGTACACATCTTAACAGCACAAAAATATCCACAAGTTCTGGCTAAAAAAGAATTAAAAAAAAAGACTTGCTAGAATTCAATAGCACAGGTACAAACCCTATAGCTTTCTTTTGTCTTAAAGGCAAGCATTTATTTCTACATCAAAGGCAACTGAAATATAAAGCCTAACGTTACGCAGTCTTCGCATTAACACAAAAATACTTTCCACCATTTAGCTTCACACCATGAATTATTAAAAAAAAAAATAATCAAAAATCTTGGAAAATATTAGATTAAAGCACAGCAAGAACTGGACAATATTAACAAAGCAACTAGATCTACATAACCACACAGCAGTGAGACTTACCATGAAACGATGCATGAGATGTGCAGGAGTGGAGCCAGACTGGAACGGCTTTTGCTTGGGGGTTGGCATTGGTCCATCATAGAAAGGCTGCTGCGTAGATGACGGTGGCAAAGCTGGAAAGCCATCAGTCTGATCATCATCATCATCTTCCTTTTCAAGAACATTGGAATTAGCTTTTATCATCCCAATATCTAGAAGTTTAAAAAAAAAATAATTACATCTTACACATATTAATTATGACAGAATATAGGTAAAAAATTTAAAACAGTCAAGATTTCTCTGGAAAAATAAGTCAGAATATATCTGAGTAGAGGATGCTAAGAGATCATCCCAATAATAGCACTTAAGAGCTCTGGAAAATTAGTTCATTCTGTACCTAGTGAGTTATCATCATCATCAATTACTGCCCGTCTCAGACAGACTGAAGTTGGCATGAGGTCATCATCATCACCATCATCTTCATTAGCTCCGGCCTTTGGGGAAGACTGTGGTTCAATCATATCTCCATTTAAATAGTCGTCATCTTCTCCATCAAAGAGATCATTGTAGTCTTTTGTCACTGTACTGGCAACCTAAAACCAGGTTAACAATTATCATTAAAACTTATTTTGGACATGGAATTCAAAGAACGAGTTAACACACGAGGGAACTTTCAAGACACAACACAGAATGTTCAGTATAATTTGGTAACGTAAATAATCACGTTAATTTAAGAAATAATTGGTACTGATTACCTTGTCATTTGGTTTATTTCCATCACCGATATTTTCCAACAACCCCAGATTTCCTTCAGTATCTGTATAAGCGATTTGCCTATATTTGGGGTGCCATGATAGTCCACAAATTGAGTAATTTTTCTCATGCTTCATCCTAAAAAGAATATAAAAACAATGGATTCTTAGTAAGCTTCTCAGGGCAGAAACCTCCCTGAGAGTTATTGTAAAAAGTGGCAATATTTACTAGTATTAGGAAGTGATGTTACAGTGATGTTACACACAATAAAATAATTAACAGGTCTCCTTTAGCATAAACAGCTACTATTAAAAAAATACAGGAGGTCTTCCTGTTCTACGGAGGAAATCATTTAAGCTTTAAAAAACAAACAGAATCATATTCTTAAAACAACAGCTTCCTAATACATGTAGAAAAGACAAAGTAATTCCCCAGCAGTCATACAGTCCAGAATCATCCAGTTATAAACAGAATGTTCAGTTGTTTCTCTTGTGCCAAACTGATGAGTTAATACTCGATCTTTTCCACCCTTTATTCTCACAAAAAATCCTCCCATTAATTATTTACATAATCTGTCTTTAATTCTTAACACAGGCATTACAGTAACAATCATGTTTCTTACCCAAAATATTCAGACAGATAAATCATCCCTTCTCTTCTTCTCTACCTTACTTAATCATACTTTTTTTTTCTTTTTTTTTTTTGTTTTGTTGATGCTTTAACTAAGCAAGATAAAGTGCAATTTGTCAGTTTGTCCTTTTTTGCCTACAGGTGAGGATGGATGGCTGATCTGTCTGTATTTCCCTCTCCCTTTAGAAAATACATCTTACTGCTAATAATCTTGGAGTTGTGAGGAAAATTTGTTTCCATTAAAACTATCCTTTAATCAACTATCTCATTGAAGAGTAATAGAAGATATTTGCACACAGAAAACTAGACTACGGAATTTGCACAAAATCCACATTCATGTCCCTTCCCTATTCTATTTCTAAGAATGTAATGTTTCCAGATCCTTCTAGCTATGCAGAAAGGAAAACAGTGTATCACATGAATCAGAACATGCTTCTGTGCGTACTGGATATGCTGGAGGAAGGCAAAACAATGTCACATTTCTACCTACCACCAAGAGTTCCACTCTTGTGGAAGCTGCTTCCTTGTAGAACACGGAAATGACATGGCAGCCCTTGAATTCCCTTCAGCATATGAACTGCAGCATTAGTGCACCTCACTGGGGTTGCACAAGAGAAGAGCCCTCCCCTTGCTCCCTTTGCTCAAGTCTAGACTGAGCGGTGGCCCTGCCTCCCAGCACCACCCAGATCGGACACAGATCTTTTGACTTGTGTGCTTTGGCTCCTTCTCTACGGATGCAGCTCCCAGCTCCACCACCAGCTGGGAGACCATCTGTGGGGCCAGGTAAATGGGATTCTTCAATCTGAGCCTTCATACGCTGTCTCCTGGGGTGCTTGCTTTCAGTGGACCATTAGCAGAAAATGTACAGATTTGCCCTGTAAATCTTAAGGCTTTTCAAGAGGCAGTGTTCTACATTTGCACAAATAAGTTTTACAGAAAAGATAACAAAATTCTATTTCAAGAAAAAAAATGTATTTAGGGATTTATGGAACAACACTGGATACCTCTCTATGCATGCCTGGGTTTCCACATTCCACACCACTATACCCCCATCCACACTTCCAGCTGCCAGATACTGCCCACAAGGAGACCAGGCCACAACATTCAAGGGCTAAGGAAAAAATAAAAAAATAGAAAAAAAAAATGATCAATGCATGCACAGCATTCATATTCTGAAGCTTAAACAGACAGACATTCTGGAAAAAAAAAAATAATAACCATCTTTAGCATACCACATCCAGCCTCCTGTACTAGAGCTGGCTTTAGGTATCTTTAAAGATAGCATACTCTTTTTCCCCCCTGAGAATATCCATCTTCTGTCATTAAACACTTGCAATGAGGTCAAACCTGAGTCTAGACAGGAGACAGAAACATAGTATATTTTCTAAACTCAGCATTAACCATAGCTTTATTTATTTTGAACTTAATACAGTTCCATAAATTAAAATCCAAGACTGTGTGTTCTGTGTCTTAATAACGCTAGGAAAGTGGTTCTCTTTAACCCAAAGGTTTCCAAGTACATCATGGGGTCAAAAGTAAGAAGATGGCACAGTTAGGGCTACTATGTAGCTAAATTTCAGCTTAATAAAATATAAAATGAACAACTGATATCTCTGTTCTGAACAGAAATAATACTCTTGACATTTTCCCTAAAATGCTATGTATTTAGAGCAATTTAGTGAAAACAGATGTTTTTCAGCTGCAGCTGGTGACTCGCCAGTAGATCTCGGAGATCTAGCGGGTGACTATAAACGAAAGAGGGGAACCAGGGCCCCATAAAGACCTGTTTGACACTCATCTAGCTCTCTCTTGCCTTGTTTTCCAACATAAAATAACAGGATCAGAAATAAACTAGAAAATGTGAGCAACTGTTACGAGGGGGTGGGAGGAGATATGTCCAGAAGATAATTTCTAGCAGAATAACACTTAACTTATGGAAGATTTAGCAAGCACCTGGTTTCTGTACCTACCTGTGTGACGAATGTATCTGATAGATCAAATTGACTATCCCAGGTTTCTCTTCTGTATAATTTAACAACCTTCTCTACAGGAATCGCCAGCAACTGTTCAAAAGAAACAAGAATCAGACAATTTAGAACAAGTTATCTTTCAAACAGAACATTAAAATAGCATAGCTCCTCCAGTCAGAAGCATTACAGTTGTGACCACCTCAATATTTAACGGTTCTCTAGCAGCCCAGCAATGCCAACTGAGAAAGTAAAGAAAGCTGAAGTTACTTGAATTACAAGGTTCTTTAATGCTTTCCACATGCAACATAACAAAGCATGCCTGTTTTTATTTTAATCTTCATATCTTTCTGGCAGAAAACTGAAGATAATGACAGCTGCACCATAAGGTTAGAAGTCCTAACCACCAAACAGCTAACACACGCATATAAATAGTCTTCAGCGCTCTGAACACAAGGCTTAAGTTCTCCTTTTTCCTCCCTCCCCAAGCCTCTTTTGATCAGGTTACAATTTCTCAGTATATCTTATTTGAATAGCTGATTCCTGAAATAGCTCATTTCATTTTTCACAAAACTACATAAATGTTACTGCCTGTTTATTTTTTTAGGATTTGGGTTTTTTAAAGACTTCTAACAATTTGCTTTGTAAGAGAAGCAAGACAACTACTTACATTTCAAATATGGGTGTGTGTGTGTGTGAAGAATTGAAAGTATTTGTTTTTATGCAATATGGATATTGAAACAATTTGTACCGCATGCGACATCCTCTCTTCCACAGAAAAGTTATGTATAACGCTACCATAGCAGCCAGGAATTATGAGAGTGGACATGCACAGACAGACATGAAGGCTAAGTCAGGGAAACAAGATTATTCAGGTAAGAACAGTGAGAAAACACTGGAAAATACTCTTTAGATCCAATATACTGGAATGTCAATAAAGGATTAATAGGTTCTGCCACACTATTATCACAGGCAAGAACAGAAGCCATAAAACAATTTTTCCAAATGGCCAACTTTTGCTCAGTTCCCTGTCCTTTACTTCAAGTAAGGTGGGGCATGCCTCATTTCATACAGGTTCGCATTTGTCTGCTCCTTCCTCCTCCTCCCTTTGCATTATCAGACGCTGCAAGAGGTGTTCCAGGTTACATGCTATAGAGGCATCAATACAGCTATACTAACTCCCCAACCCATTTTGATTAGTGATCCATACATAGTACTATTGCAGCAGTACATACACAATGCACCAGACCCGTAGGATGTATCAGCACCACCTTTAGTCGCAACAGAATCAACTTCGTTCTTCAGGTGAAAAGAAAGGGAGCAATTTACTAAGGAAATACTTACAGAGCAAGATTACTGGTAGGGCAAAATTTACTTAAAGCAGAGAAACACTGAACTCCTTTGATGCTCTGTTGTGAGCAATTTGATTATTTCCCTCGTGTACAATGTTCCTTCCTATCCAGTGCAACACAACTGTTTAACGTTGTTTTGGGCTGACAGCTGGACTACTGCCAAATGCAGTCTGGAGCTTAAACAAGTAACTGTTTCCAGGTTTTCATTTTTCCTAAAAGTGAACTTCACCCCAAATATTTCCCTCAGTCGCAGGAGCTGCAACTTCAGCTTGCCCAGATTGAATTCTACTGTTGGACTCCCAAACAGAAAAGAAGGATTAAGATGTGGCTAAAACAATGTCACTTACCTTCCCACTGCCAGGTTGCCAGCCAAGCCTGCATATTGATTTAGCATTTATCACATCATTACACTTCTGCAGCAGTGGCCAGCTTGTCGTGCACGTCTGAAAACAAAATATTAAAAAATGAGTTTCCTAGCTCTGTGAAAATCTACTGCACAGTACAAATTCTTAAAGGAAAAGTGTTGGAAAAAAAACAAAAGGAAAAAAGATATACCATTTTTGGAACAGAAATAATGTCTTTCATCCGAATACAATGATACATACTGCCTTAAAAAGAAAAAAAAAAAAAACCAAACACAAAAACCTGAAAAAATACTTTGCCAATATAGACCTGAAACTATTTTAATGACAATACAACTACTTGTAACAGAAATAAGATTCACAGAACAAGTGGTTTTAATCAAGTACAGAACAAATGAGCTCACATATTTTTAGGTTATAGAGAAATCTGTCCAAAATGCATTTGTCAAACCCAGATCAACTGCAGCAAGGTGACACACATCAGACCTGAATCTCACCACAGCAGTATAAAGAACGAATGGCTATATTCTCCAATTACAGCACCGATACATACATCACACACAATCCTAGGACACCATTAGTGTAATTGCCCCAAAAGGCACCCACTGTCAGTCTGGAACACAAGATTTCACGTTAGAAGTACGCTTTTGTTTTAAAAACATAGCAATCCAGAAGTGCAGGGGTGCATTTTCAACTGTACTTACAGGAATAATTCCACATGGATTCTTATTCCAGACAATGGCATTTAGCAAAAACAATCCCACATACATATGCAGAAATACCTTATCAAAATGTTCACTTGAAACCCTCTTTTCAAGTTCCTTAGAGTTCCAAGAGCAGAGACTAGATCTGATTTTCTCACTAAACCTGATTTCACGCAGGCCCTAAACTATTTCAGCCAAATATTGCCAAGCTGAGCCCAAAGACTGAATTTCTAATAAATTATGTTCTTCAGACTGTGATTTATGTCCCTCTTCTGAGAATCTGTTGTGACATTTGTAACAAACGAACAAAGTGGAATAGCAAGCCCTTGTCAATAGCCTTAAACTCATTCAAATCTAGAAGGTTGAAATGCACTGAGCTGAACCTCTAGTCCTTAGGAAACTAAGTATGCATGCCACAGGCAGAGAGCAGGAGAGGCTGAAGCAACATTGTGTCCAAAGTCCCCTATCAAAGAAAAATGTTATCGTCATGGGCATCATCTCAGTAATCCTGGCATGTGAAATCCGTATCTCTCCCTAATCTCAGGTCAAAGTAATCGTGTCCCTAAAGAGACTAACCAACCAGATCACTTATAAAAGAAGATAGCGTGTGGCATCTCTCAGCATTATTCCACCTTCATCAGTCAGTCTACAACCCTGAAAATTATTCATTATTTATAGAAAGCTTGGTAAAAATAAATAAAACAAAATATACCTAGAGAGTTGTTTATTAGAATAACAATCCTTCCTTAACCCAGCAAGGAGCTGAAATTCTGAAACAAGGAATCTGATGTCAATTGCTATATTTATACAGAAGTGTTATTTCAGAATGTGCTGAGACAAAACACACAATCTTGGCCAATGAAGAAAGATGACCAGAAGAAATCAGGGATTCCACAGACATGAAGAACAATCCACAGCTACTCAGGCAACATTTCATAAACAGGCTTCAGAATTTCTCCCAGAAATAGAAAAAAAAGTATTCTGCAAAGTGTAGTTAGATTTCTTCCCCCAAAAGAAAACCCTATTCCAGTAGGGTTATTTCAGTCCAGCTCTTCTTGCCATCTGTGAAATCCTGGATTTCTTATGAAACACTTAATTTGAAAGGCAGGCCTTTTACCTGATCCGCGATTTTCCATACTCTGACAGAACCATCACAGCTCGCCGATGCCTATGTAAGACATTTTTGTAAACAAATTAATAATTAAAGAGATAGAAAAATTAATGCTACAAAACTGAAAAAATCCCTATAACCAATGCTGCAGCCACATAATATGTAAGCAGTTTTAAAAAGAAAGCCTCCCTGTTTAAACCATTTTAAGACTGAAAACTTTCTAATACTGTCATCTTGATAATTGTATTTGACTCCAAACTACTGTAATTCCAAACCCTCATGCTTCAACTGAGCAAAAAAGGCTCAAAATTAATACTAAGTTTCTTTAGTGAGCCATCTTTTCCTCTCTAAAATCAGATCAGCATTAGATTGCAGAAGAACACAGACAGTAATTGAGTAGTAAAGCAAAGACCGAGCTCTCCTGGGAGGCAACAAGTCACACATTCCCTCATCAGCAAGGTCAGCTGAAATGAAGTAGTCTCATGTGCTCAGTCACTGGTGGTTTTTTGGTAAAAAGACTAAAAGTGGAAAGTAAAGAAGAAAGTGTTTTTACCAGGTAAACATCCCTAGGGTCAAAAGACAGGCTTAAAACAGGAGCATCATGTCCTCGGAATGTTTTCTGTTTGCTGCTGTCAGTCACCTCCACAACTTTGACCATGAAGTCACTGCAGATCACAATGGCACAGACATAAAAATTATTAACATCGGTATTAACAATGACAAACTATGTGTTTATGGCAATAAAAATTGGGCATTATCTATCTTTTGGGGAAGTTAAGGCTCTTGACACTGTATGATCTAAGGGAAAATGAGAATCTTGAGGCTTACTATAATAGGAGCAAGGTCAGACTATTTTTTATCAGAAAATAATTTTTGTTCATGTCAAAGTTCATAAAATATGGTTGCTCTTTGAAGGGGATATTATGTACACACAGACCATACACCTGTTTAATATAATATTCTATATATGACCTAATGAAAATCTCTGCTTAGATACCAGAGAGCTGACTTAACAAGAACTATCTGTTGAATAGGACTGATATTCATTACTATAATTATTTGTCATGTGGTTTTTAAAAAAAGATAGAGCAAGTCGTTTATTTTGTGACCTTTTTAACAGGATTTTTAAGACCATATAGTGTATCAGATACATTAACAATTTTTTTTTTTTTACAACTTTATTCTCCCCTCCAAAATTACAGGCATTACTGCAGTTTAACTCAAAATATTAATGATAACTTCTAAGCCAAAGAGTTCCTGAGACAATCTTTCAGTACTACTCCCTCTCATACTTCATTGCAACACCCTCAGAGAGAAATTTAATTTTAGGACTTAATTCTATAGGGTTAACCATTACTTTAACTATATTCAGAAACATAACCTCAGTTTTGTCAGCTATCTAATGCTAAACAGTGATAAAAGGAAGTCTACAAGCTATACTGCGAGACAACTAAAATTATATTAGCACTCTTAAACAACACACGATAACTTTTAAGAAAAAAACCAAACAGTCAATAGGATATTTTTTGTTTATTTAAGAAGCCACACAGCTATTTTTCAAATAGTTCATGTGAACCTTGGCAGCCAGCTGGCTGTTAAACTTATATAAAACTGAAGTTTGCAGACTTCATGAACAACAGACAACTAAAAACAATTCTTTTTAGTTGCATTCCTTCATTTCATGGTTGTCACCTTCTCCTTCAGTATGTTACAGAAGACCTCATCGAGGGGTGGCCTCACAGTCTTAGGAGCTCTTTTTGCTAATGTGAGAGCCCTGGCCAGGCTGCAGAAATACTGGGGTTTTGTAAAAGTTTTAGAAACAGAAAAGAGTTCGCTGTCTGCCTAATCTCTCTAATCAAAGTCAGATCCTGGGGCAGAGCTGTTCCCTCAGAAACAAGCACTGGCAAAGGGCCCAAACTCATGATCCCTGTCAGATTTAGAGATTAGAGTGGTTACTGCCCCCAGCTGTCCAGCCTCCCAGTTTTGGTGGAACTGGTGCGTCTGCTCCGCAGCTGCCAGAGTTCACAGTCCAGCATATTCATCCAAATTGCCTTCTAGTTCAGTTCACACTTAGAGGAGCCAGGAAGCAGATGCAACGCTCTGCCATGTCTATTGCAGGGGACAAATTCCAGTAGAGAGGCAAGCAGACAGCCTGGGTTAGCTACAGCTGCCCAAAGAGTCCACCAAATCCAATTAATAATCACCTAAATGTTAAATAAATGAAAAAAAAAAAATATTGCCTGCTGCTATTTTGCTATCTCTGTTAAAAGACTGGCATATATTATACAAAAGCAAACATGCTGCCCTAAGAAATTAACTAAACTATGAATTTAATTCCCCTCAGGCAAGTCTTGCAACTGTCATCTGTTATCATTTGGCAGAATGGTGATGATACTTATGCCAGAGAATGACTCAAAGCTCTCACGCAAATCCGAACCCATCTAACTTTTGCATGTGTAATACGTCTGCAGCACCATGATCCTAAACAGCCAGGACATTATCTTTAGCACACAGTAACAAAATCCTTGATGCTGCAATGAGATCCATATGGGTGAACATGTATGCTTATGCATTATAGGACTGAAAGCTGAAAACACTCAAGTCTCCTAAAGAAAAGGAATTATTTCACAACACCAGAATTCCATTTAAAACTATTTGGTGGATCAAGTATCTCTGAGAGCATTGTTTCCTACAGTCCTTTCCATTCCTTTCTTCCCCTCCACCCTGCAGAAGGCATTTTGCAATACTTTAAAACCTTCAGAGGTATGTGGATTAATGATCTCACTGGTAAAAATCAGCATGTGAGGAAGTTGCCAGATTTTGAACGATAGCAATGCTTTTCCTTATCAGGCACAGATTACCTAGATCCAGCAGCAATTTTGGTACCATCACTATTAAAGGTGACATGGTTTGCATTCATGGTGAAACGAGTAAGGATGCCATCTGGAGCTCCTTCAGGAAATGTATGTATCTGAACAGTATTGTTCGACACTGCTGTGATCAGTCTTCCATTCTAAAACCAAAATCCATCATAAAATCTGTTAGTCAAAACACATTTATGCCCATGGAGCCAAAAAAATTGCTCTGATGTTCCCAATATTTGGGCAGATTAACTTTAGTAGTGCCAAAAGAGGTCTGACAGTAACAGAAGTAGGGGAAATATTCTTTAACTTCTATTTCTTCCCCCCAAAATACAGACAAGCACAGAAACTTTAATACTTTAAACAAACTCTTAAAAACTAGAAAAATTATTCTCTTACTTTCAGTCCTGTAGAAACACATAGTGAGATTTAATACTGAAATACATAAAATTCATTATGCTAACTATATGGCAATTCACTGCATCAAGACCTTCCCAACCTCTATCTTTACTAAAATAATGAATACTCAAAGTCACTAACGAATTTCAAAGAGAGCTGTCTGACCTTCTTCTGGTGGATGGAAAATTTACTGCTCTTACATAAGCAAGAAAGCTCTTAGAACAGGAAGAATCTTTCATCCTACTTAGACCAATATGCTGCAGTATCAGGAGAGGGCACCCTCGGACTGAACGTCTCAGTTGAATGCCACCAGGGAAAGATGAGAAGTTCATGAACTATAGCTTAGTTCTGTTCAGAAAACAGACGTTTAGTAAAAATGAATCCAGATTAAAAGAAGTGCAAAACAAAGGTATAATTATCCTGCACTTGGAAAAGTAGTATCTCTTCTTCAAGTGACACTACTGTTCCTCAGTTGTACATAGCAGTAAGTTTCTGAAATATACCTTATTTCCTTGAGGGTTTTTTTGTTTGGGGGTTGAG
>VYXH01003340.1:109721-135679 GCA_013397275.1 Burhinus bistriatus
GGTGTCAGCCGGGGTCTGCGCCCCTGTCAGCGGGGTGGGCTCCCTCCTCCGTGGGCGCTCACTTTTCCTGTGGAAAAACCGCCTGTGGGTGCGTGCCCCGTGTACATACCTTAATGTATAGAGTGCATGTGTGTCTACTGTATATATTTAACCTACATCTGTTTAACGGCAGTCCCTCAAGAGGCGCAGGAAGGGCAAGGAAAGCCCAGACGAGGGGCAGTGCCCTTCACACCCCACACCTCCCCCTCCCGCTTATCCAAAATCCCCGTTACAGCAGAGGGTCGCAGGGAGGCTGGGGAGCGCTCTCGCCCGAGTAAAGGCTGCAGGATCAAGCCCATTTGGAGATCGTTATGGTAATTATGGAATTACCCTGTAATTATCGCCATCCCGATGCGTGTGCTAGATACAGTTGACAGCGGTTGTAGTTTGGCAGGTAGCGATTGCACTGCAAAAATCATTAAGCTTTCGTGCGCTGAAAAATAGGAGGGAATCGGCGTGGTTTATTTCTTGAAAGACAAAAAAAATGTTAGAGCTCGACATACCTGAAATAAAGAGAAATAAATCAAGAGTTCTCTGTTTTCCCTCTATGTAGCTTTAATGATCTGGCCCAGTTTATTGCTGCTTCTAAGAAAAATTGCTTCCAGGCAAACCCCTTTTATCTTCAGTTTTGCTCTGCAGCGGAGTTATCGGTGGTTGGGGTGAGCAGAGTGATTTATTTATATTGGAAATGTGGTCGGGCGCTCTATAACAGTCGCAATGTTGGTACTTTCATGAATGAGTAAGTGACAGAATTACAAAGCAGGCACGCTTCTTTAAAAAAAAAAAAAAAAAAAAAGGGGAAAAAAAGCCCAGATTTCATTATTAAACCTTGTGGAAGCTGTGTAGAGACATGTTTTCCCTGGGTGTATCCTGACATATTTCAGTAAATCGTGATTTCTGGTGAGGATAACGTGTTCTAGCAAAATGTTTCGAGCTGAACTGCTTATCAGATGAGTGGGAAGACCAAGCTATTCTTACAGTAGCCTTATTGCAAGCCACAGCCCAGGACGGAGACAAATGCATGTCAACTGTATTTATTTTTCCTTATTATTTTAATGCGCAGAAACTCTCATACGAACTGCACCTAAAATATTTTACAATATAAAAGCCGTTTTAAGTTCAGTTCTATGTAACAACTAAATTCATTGTCTGGAGGCGCTACCTGCTGGGTTAACTCTTTCAGCAGCATGGGAAAACGGGGGGGAGACTTTTTGGGGGGTAAGGGATCCCATGGTCACTTGGCCAAGGGACTGCAGGCTCAGTGGCTTTGTCACATCCGAAGTGGCACGGCATCAAGTGCAAGGTTATTCTTTAAATCCGGTCGGGAACTCAACCTGCTGCTGACTTGATTAATAGGTAGGTGTAAGTGGCTGCGAGCGGAGCGGCAGGGCGGGAGCCGGGAATCGCGCTGCTCTCCTCTTCGGTTTCTGGGTGGAGCACGAAGTGTTGGTCATGGACCATAAAGCTTTTACTGATTTAGTGCTGCTGCGGTCTGTCAGGCGCTGCGTGCGTCTCTCCTTCAGCACATGAGCAGAGTTTCATTAAAGCAGTAGATACGAGCAGCCCTCACCTTTTGGCACCTGCTTCCAGATCACTTCCACCTCCTGGGTGTGAATAAA
This sequence comes from Burhinus bistriatus, assembly GCA_013397275.1. Lineage (NCBI taxonomy): Eukaryota > Metazoa > Chordata > Aves > Charadriiformes > Burhinidae > Burhinus > Burhinus bistriatus. The sequence goes on from VYXH01003340.1 coordinate 111,380, forward strand.
ATATCCCCAGTCGGGGAGTTTATCCTCCTACAGTTCTGGGGGTGTACAGACCCAGGATGAATCAAGGGTATTTCCAAGTAAGAAGGAAGCATTGTAGGTTATCATAGGTATCCTTAGACAGTCACTTTCTTTTGTGTGTGTGTGATTATTGCTTTAATTTGCTGGAAGAGCCTCTGGAGCCAAGCGTAGGTATTTTTGGATGGTATCATAAATCAAAATAAACATAGTCAAAACTGAAGAAAAATGAGTTAAGAAAGAAGAATTGAGACTTAATGTTATCCTTAATAGGTTGGGCTTTGTTCCAAAATAAGTCAGTAACAGCTCAACTTCAGTGGAAGGTCAGGTTTTAAAATGCGGTCTTGTGGCCAAAATCTAATTGTGCAAAATTAATGAAAACAGCATGTGACTGGTGAGAATTTTTTTAAATAACTTTTATGTAAGTTGAAAGAAAAAAGTACTCCAATTTACTACAGCTTGCTTGTCTCAGGATTTTATCAGCTCTAGAATATCAACTTCTATAACATTTCCAAAATTGATTTATTCTTCTTTGTGTGAGTCTCCTTTTCTTGTTTAATTAGAGGCATAATACAGCGACGCTTTGGCTTTTGTGTACTTGGACAGAAAACTTTCAAAGTATTTCCTGGAAGGGTCGTGCAGCGTGGGAGCACTGGAGAGGTGGTGGGACCTCCATCCTCCGAGGTTTTCAGGATGTGGCCAGACCATGATGTGCCTCCCCTGAACCTGTGTTGGCAGCAATCTGGCTCCAAGTGGGAGGGTGGGCTGGAGACCCCCATGTCTGCTTCAGACAGTGCTTTGCTGATATTGCATACACTATTCTGCTGCTTCATTACACTGAAAGGGGGACAGCTTGATGAAGAGGACTTGGAGGTACTGGGCTAGAGGCAAGGGTCCAGCGGCTCAGGACATAACTGTCTAGTTAAAACAGTTCAGTATTTATTGAATAAATAAAATAAAAAAGGTCTGTCTACACTTACAGTTTTGATTCTCCTATTGGAGTTATTGGGTATTTGCTGCTGATTTAATTAGACATATGATGAGGCTGTAACTGTCTTACCGCAGTTGTTGATTGCAGCCTACCTCTGGCTAGGAGGTAATATTGTTATTGCCTCCAAATAGCTACTAGATACTGCTTTTAGTCTGGGCTTCAAGTTTTAGTGTTGAGGCATCAGTGCTGGAAAGAAAAAGGATCTTGTGCAGCGGTCTGTGCCTCCCCTCCCCGCAGGCTGGCGAGAGACATGCTTCTGAAGGAGGGAGCTGTGCACATTACAAAAACAACAACAAAAACTACCCAGCTCTCTGCTTGTCCTCAGGGACTGTAAGCTGTGACAGTGTTGGATAACCTTGAACTACAAGCTGGATTCCGTGGCCCAAAGTGAACTCCGCTTATCCCTGCATGTTGCTTTACCTTTGCCGTTTGCTTAGGCGGAAGATTTTCAAGCGTAAGGGTTTTGTCAAATCTGTCTGTTTCTGAGATGCCCAAGGTATCCCCGTGTAGAAGGCGGCTTTTGTAGGCAGGAGACTAATTATATCTACCGAAAGGATCTCAGAACTGATGTGTGTAAGGTGCACGGTGCTGGACTCCTCCATTTAACCTTGCCCTGTAGGGAAAAGTACACTCTGTGTTCCCTTTCTTTTATCCTTGCCCTCCTCTCCTGCTCTTTCCATTGCGCTCCAGCTGTTAATGGATGTATGGTACATGGCATTTCCTTTGGACATTTGCAGTGAAAGGAATAGCTGGTTTATGTGGGTAGCCTTAAGTGGTAATACAGCACTGAATGCCTGACTGCCCTTTATGCCTTTTTCTTTCCAACACCTGAATTATTTTTGGTCCCCGTTTTATTGGCGGGGCTGTGAATCACAGATTCGGAAAGGTATGAAGGCGTGAGCCGTTATTGTAATGCCAAACAGTGGGATTTGGGCACCTAAATACACCATGGCCGGTGAGTGTTTCAGAAGGCAGTTTGCCTGCAAGCACACGGATGTTTATAACACATTTAGAAACTGAGGTTTTGTCTCCTGAGATGCAAGCTGACCACCGAAAACCATCCTTTACTCTTCCTTCGCAAGATCAAGTTCAAACCTGGCTTTAATAGGATGACGTCCTCTTTTCTTCATTTATTCCGTGCTCTTTTCACGGGTCTAGTGTTATGTCTGATTAGCAATTACTGCTCTGACGTGGCAGAACTGGCGCCTCGATTCCAGCAGCCTTCAAACCCCAGGGAAACAGCTCTCTGTGTTGCTGGCTAATGGTGCATGTCTTAAAGCATCACGTGCTATTTCTCCAGTTTAAGTTTCAGGGTTCAGGTACCACTAGTGATTCACGGTAGAAGAAAGGTACAAAGTAGAATGTGGTTTCACAGTTAAATACAACTACAACCTAGAAATAAACATAAAACACTGAAATTATTTCAGTTGCAAGGCTGAAGTTAGGAGATAAAGGGCCTTTTCAGCACTTCTGGGTTTTGTATGTTTTGCAGTTTTTAATTAAAAGCCCATATTCTGTGTATTCTTATTCCTTATATGGGCTGGATATGCAGAATGAGATAATTGAAGGTTTTCAAAGCTGTTGCATCCTAATTTTTATGTACTTGACTTTGCAACCTCAGTGATATCTCTCTGTCCAATTAAAAATCCCATCTATAGACAGTTAATGTATTTTACCACAGGATGAATCTAGAATAACTTTTTGTCTTCAGGAGTTACTTCAGATTATCGCCATGGTAAATGGGATTGCTTTTTTCCCCTCTTTTTTAGGTGTGGAGAAAATTCAGTGTTCCAGTCTAGTTGGTTTCTGGATGAAAAATATAAACGTTACGAAAGCAATCGATGAATCTTGGTTTAAAGAAAGGTCTTTCAGGTCTCATACAAATGTTGCCTTTCTCCTATTTGCATTGCACCCTGTAGTGTTTTCACTGAAAAGTGATTTGCAAAATCCTGAGAGAAGAAAAATAAATCTTTGATTTGTAATTGCTGGAATATGGACCCCATTCTCTGATTCTACTTGGTACCAGTGAGGTATTGTTAATCTACATTGCTCTAATGCCATTTTTTCCCCCACATATTTGCAATATTTTACCTATCTTGCCCTCGTTCCACATTTCTGCATCTCCTCCCTATCCCTCCATTTTTCTTTTCCCCACAGCTCTCAGGTTTGTGGGTTGTAAATAAGGAATGCAATGTCAAAAATTCCTGGGTGAAAGTTACATCTGGGCTGCATTTGGCCCACAGATTGCATGTAAGCCTTTTGGCACGGCAGTCTTATTCTTTTACTGAAAGCAGAGGCTAGAACTCAGCCTGCGCAGCCCCAGGGGACAGCAGAGAGGTTGTGTCATGCTGGCTAATCCTGATGATGAGAATGGATTGAATGGAGAGAGGAAGTGGATGCCCTTTTCTTTTCCTGCTTAGTATTTACCATGTCAATTAGTTAAAAAAAAAAAAAAAAAGGCAACAAAAAACTGACAGCCAAAAAAACCAGTGGAATAGAGGAGCTGTACATCATTTTGGTGCAAAAGCATATGTGATGGGAAGTATTTCTACATTCTGCCATTCCTCGTGAGAGTATAGCATACATAACATACTGCTATCTATGTACCTTGAAAAAATTCTGCTGTACTTTCTGCTGTAATCAAAGGAGGATTTTTTTTCTTCCTTTTCAAAGCACAATATTCAAAAGGAAACCTCTTATCTATTTGAGAATTCAATACACTTTTGGAAACAAAAGAGAATGAAATCAGCAACTGTAGGTCTCAGCAACACTGATTTTAATAATATAAACTTTCTTCTCTAATGAGTAATAAGCAGTTCCATCTTTCATGGCCTTTTAAAATTGCTTTTAGTAAGGGACTGGATTTGTTTTAATCCTTTTCAGTATGTAAAGCCCCAGATATTTCAATCCCTTAGGGGCTCAGTATTTTCTAGCTCAGTTTGAAAAGGCAGAGGAAAACAGCTTTCAGAAATTGACAGAATCTGTGACTGATATAATTTAATTTTATTTTTTTTTATCCAGAAAGTGACCCAGAAGTGTCAGTTAAGAAAAAGATCTCTGGCATCCCACTCTGTGGATTAGTAGCAAACAGCCGTATCATGTAGGTACAGTAGCTCTTTGTACTACTCTGACCTAGTTGTTTCTGTTCTGGCTTGTTCCTTCTTGAAAGGTTATTTGGAAGAGATGCAGAATTTGCTCAATAAACAGCTAAAGCAGTATCACCTGCCACGTGAAGTGCTTCCCTTTAAAATGGACCCTAGCACAATAGGATTGACAACACCTAAAACTAACTGCTCTGCTGCATAGTCAGAGCGGATACTCTAAAAACACCTAAGGTGGTTTATTCTGGAGGATGCTTTTCCCAAGGAAGGATTAAGAGAGCCTTGTCTGGGATCAGGCCAGTATTTGTGGGCTGTACTGGAGAATTCAGCTGGATCATATTATTTTTACTTGGTTAGCAATTAATTGTCACTGTTTTCCTGTATACACCTGCCTTGCTCTTGTGTTGTGTGCATGCATAACTGTTAACTTAGAGGTGTTTTCTTTTTCCTTAGATATTTCCAGAAAGTGCCTCGAGGAAGCTTCCTTACATAGAAAAACCCTACAGGAAACACAGTGTGCTTTCTGGCAATTTGTGAAGTAAAGCTGTCAAAATGGCAGAAAATAAGGACAGTAATATTAAAAACGCAGATGTGAGACCCAAAAGCAGCCGGAGCAGAAGCGCAGACAGAAAGGATGGTTACGTCTGGAGTGGAAAGAAGCTCTCCTGGTCTAAAAAAAGTGAGCACTGTTCTGACGCTGAAACAGCAAGTGCTGTGGGTAGATCAGGGACTAATTTAAGGAGCCAAGAGAGGAAATATAGCTGCTCGTCTATCGAGCTGGATCTGGACCGTTCGTGTGGTCACAGGTTTTTAGGCCGGTCTCTCAAACAGAAGCTGCAAGATGCTGTGGGTCAGTGCTTTCCCATAAAGAATTGTAGCAGTCGGCACACCTCAGGACTGCCATCAAAAAGAAAAATTCATATCAGTGAGTTAATGCTAGATAAGTGTCCTTTCCCTCCACGCTCAGAGCTAGCTTTTCGGTGGCACTTGATCAAAAGACATACAGCTCCTGTAAGTCCAAAAGCAGAAGACTGGATAATTGCCGATTTATCCCAGCATGAAGAAAGGGAGGATCAGCTGCAAGATGATGAGATTGCCAATGGGGGAATGGACTCTCCCTCCCAGTCCTGCGACTTCACTGATAGTGGTTCATCTAGGGGTGATTCGAGGTCTGAGTTGGTTCCAGGTAAGGTGGTAAGGAGCAGTAAAGATGAAAGCGATATGGACTCCGATGACGAAGTTATAACACTGTGCACAAGTTCTAGAAAAAGAAACAAGCCCAAATGGGAAACAGATGATGAGCTGCTACGGATGGAAACACCTCCAAAATACCATACACAGATCGATTATGTCCACTGCCTAGTCCCAGACCTCCTCCAGATCAATAACAATCCCTGCTACTGGGGAGTCATGGATAAATATGCAGCTGAGGCCCTGCTAGAAGGAAAGCCAGAGGGAACATTTTTGTTACGAGATTCCGCCCAAGAAGACTATTTGTTTTCTGTGAGCTTCAGGCGCTACAGTCGTTCCCTCCACGCGCGGATAGAGCAGTGGAATCACAACTTCAGCTTTGATGCCCACGATCCTTGTGTCTTCCATTCCCCTGACATCACGGGACTCCTAGAGCACTACAAAGATCCGAGTTCCTGTATGTTCTTTGAACCACTTTTATCCACTCCGCTAAACAGGACTTTTCCTTTTTCTCTTCAACATATATGTAGAACGGTTATTTGCAACTGTACAACTTATGATGGTATTGACGCACTTCCCATTCCTCCATCGGTGAAGCTGTATCTAAAGGAATATCATTATAAGTCGAAAGTTAGAGTACTCAGGATTGATGTACCAGAGCAGCAAAGCTAGAAAATATTTTTATGAAAGAATGAAATTGTCTCTAAACAGACAGGTAGTATGTTCAATCGTTCTTCCTTCTAGGTTTTTTTTATTAGTAGCAATTTGATTTTTTTTTTCTTTTTCTGCAGATTATTTACCCCCCAAACTAGCCTCTGTCTCAGGCTTTTTTATCCAAAAGTACTTTGAATCTTCCCAGCTCTCTTTTTTAGAAATTATATTCATTGTGGGCTTTTGGTACTGTTCCCAGACTAGAGTTTTATGGAATTTCAGGTAGTTTTTCTGGTATTTCTATAGATGGATAGTCTTTAGATCTAAAAACCCTAAAAATGAGTTTTGAACTTGATCTGTCTTTTATATTGTAATTTACATATGTTGCTGACATGTTTGAAATAACGCACTGTTAACTAAAGACTGACTCATCTGTATTTTCTGCATTTCTTTTAAAATGAGTGCTCTAGCATCTGTGTGCCTGTATGTATGTCCGTCCATATCTAATATAGTAAATTCATCGGTCTATTTCTAACATTACTATTCCTAGCAAAAAGAAGTTTGAAAGAGGATATGATCTTTCTATAAATACATCAGGGGACTAAACACCAGGGAGGGGAAAAACAATTCAAGTTAAGGACAACACTCAGTACAGGAACAAACACGTATAAACTGGTCGTGAAAAGATTTTGATTGCAAAAGAGGAAGGCTCGTCATCGTCAGAGCAGCAGGGTTCTGGAACAGCTTTTCATTTTGTATAATAGCAGTAAAAAGCAAACTACTCATAAACTGGGATTTGATCAGTGTCTGGAAGGGATAATGATACAGTTACTTATGATAGATGGGACTTGGTAACTCTATTTCTATGTTAGTATTTCATTGTATGAAATACCCAGTTTTCACTATAGGAGCTGCTGCTTCTGAAATGACAAGGCATGGAGTGGGAGGGTGAGAAGGAAGGTATCTCCTTAAAAATCTGCATATTAAACTATCTGATCTTGAATGGTTGATCCTGAGGTGATGATGAATAGCTTTCTTACTTTGTTAGTAGGAGGGTTGTTTTTTTAATAAGTACAGTTTTAAAAAAAACAGTCTGCAGATTTTTCTTGTACTGTGAAGCATTTGGTCGAATGGCCTCCTGCCAAATTCCACGTACGGGAAAACCATGCATGGATAATGCTCCTAAAAGCATTACTTACATTACACGGATAGGCAGATCTGCTGCAGAATTATTGGTGAAATCCCAGTGAGACTCAGTGGATCTGGGTTCAGGCAAGAAACTCTATTGCTTTCCAGGCTGACCTCGGGGTGCAGCTCCAGGAGGTGCAGGAATGACCTGCAGTTCTGTTGTCTTCGCTTGTATGTGCTTTATCTCCTCTTGCCAAACTGGGCCTAAAACCACTCTGCCAAAAGTATGTGAGATGATGTAATTTTAACTACAACAACCGCACTGTTTCCTCTCCTTTGATCGCAGGGAGCATTTGTATCCTCTTGAAATGCTTTTGAAACTGAGACCCCAAGCCTGCACATTACAAATGTGCTTAATTTCATGCATGCAAAAGATCTTACCAAAAATCAGCCATTACCCGTGTTTGTGAGGTTACGTATGTGTGCAGCCTCAGAGCAGCAGAGCACAGTGCCATAGAGCCTCGCTCCCAGATTGTAGGCTAAGACTAAGCAATATTTCTTATTTGAATCTTTTAATTTCACCTTGTACAGAATCCTACGGATTTGTGGACATCAAATCTGTCCTGCAAGCTGGGTACTGGGGAGTTACCAAGGAGGCTTTGCTATGCAATTCCACCGGGGACCCGCTGCCGTGCCCTTGCCCCCCCGAGCAGAGAATACCCTTTCCACTAAACTGCTGTCACTGTGATGATGTAAACAGATTTCCAGGGACATCTGCTTAGAGACTAGCCCGTTTGTTTTCACTGTGTTTTAAATAGGTTTTGAACCAAAGTCTCCAGGGAGAAAATGCTAACACATCAATCTATCGCATCGCACATGGATGAATACGCTACAGGACAAACTCTCAGCTGCTATAAATCAGTGTGGCTTTATTGATACGCTTATAACAGCTTATACCAGCTGAGATTCTCCCTCCTCCATATGCAAATGATAATTGTATGACTGATGCCAGAAAAATTACCCTTTTTTTTGGTAATCTTTTCCTTGTGCTGCTTCCATTCAACTGACATTGCCTTTTGCATAAACTCTATTTTATCAAGGACAGCTTCATACTAGTAAATCTATTTTTCGCTCTATGTATCACTGCCATTTTCCAAATACAAAGTGAGTGAGCAGCAGGAATCATCTTTGCTCTGCTCTTTTACACTGTGCCCATCATCGTGGAATGGTGGCCTGTGATTTGTGTGGCTGCAGTACGAAGTAATAGAATCATAGAATGGTTTAGGTTGGAAGGGACCTTAAAGATCATCTAGTTCCAACCCCCATGCTATGGGCAAGGACACCTCCCACTAGACCAGGTTGCTCAAAGCCCCGTCCAACCTGGCCTTGAACACCTCCAGGGATGGGGCATCCCCCACCTCTCTGGGCAACCTGTGCCAGTGTCTCACCACCCTCACAGTCAAGAATTTCTTCCTGAGTTCTAATCCAAATCTCCCCTCTTCCAGTTTGAAGCCATTACCCCCTGTTCTGTCACTACCTGTCCTTGTAAAAAGTCCCTCTCCAGCTTTCTTGTAGGCCCCTTTCAGATACTGGAAGGCTGCCATAAGGTCTCCCCAGAGCCTTCTCTTCTCCAGGCTGAACAAGCCCAACTCTCTCAGCCTGTCCTCACAGCAGAGGTGCTCTAACCTTCTGATCATCTTCATGGCCTCCTCTGGACCCGCTCCAACAGGTCCATGTCCTTCTTACGCTGGGGGCTCCAGAGCTGGATACAGTATTCCAGTGTATCCAATAGTAGCTGGTTCAAAATCTGACTTCACAGGGTGACATCAGAGATATTTGCAGTCTCCTTGGTTAAAATTCTCTTTCAGAAACTCTTAATTTGGGCAAAAAGCTCATAATTTTAGATAGAGATTAGCATTATCATTGTCTTTATCGCAAGACCATAAAAAATAGATTTCGACCAAAAGTTGTTCTTCCTTTGGAAGTTAGCGAAGGCCACCAGCTCTTTCACAATCAGCAAAGAATGAAAGGCCATGAAAAGCCCTTTTTGGGGTATACTTGCCCAATGTGCTGTGTTTTCAGTGCTGTTCTGTATGCAGCCCACATTGCTTTGACATTTGTTGATGCATCACTTACCCCAAAAACGTCTTGAGCACTCCAATTTTAGGAGACCTATATAGTATAGCATTTGGGGGAAGAAGGCGCGGCACATAAAAATGGTGCCTTTGGACTGTGGGCCAGTTAATTGCATTTATGTAGAGAAATCATACATAGAAAATATTGATGAATGGGGTTTTGTGGAAGTTCACCCTATTTTTTCTTGTTTTATTTGTCCAGAACATGCCTGTGTGACATTTGTACCTAATGACAGTTGTGTATACATGTGTGGTCTGTGACAGAAAGGTCCGTTTCATGAAGTATGCATTTTTTTATGAAACATGAGAACTCAAAAGGTCTATTTTACTTAAATCCATGTACCCTTTCTTCTCTTTTTTGTCTTTTTTTTTTTTTAATAAGCCATGTAGAAATTAACTGGTTTTACAATATGCCAAGAATTGTCGTCTTGAAGTTTTTCTCCTGCTGCTGTCATTAACAGTCTTACCGATGCTGCTCACTCCAGTAATACTTTTTAACACCTTGTATCTCTAGTATGATCCAAAGATAACCAAGTCTTGAAGTTCAGTGTTGAAGCCCTCAAAAAATTAGCCTCAAAAACAGGGTAAGAACTTCCATTTTCTAAGACCAAGCTCTTGTAAGACACAGATCCCAGGTTCTTCAGGATGAAGATTAAATGTGGAGCAAGGAAAGGTACGGAGATGGGCGGAAAAACACGTGCTCAAGACCACACAGCAGGTCAGTGGCTGAGCGAGGACATAATCCAGAGGTGACCCTGGCCGAAGCCCCCCTGTTTTGGGATACCCAGCCAGCTTTACATCCGGAATTGTGTCTGCATGACGCCGTTTGTGTTGTTTTGGAGGCGGTTCTGCAGGAGGACAATAGAAACACAGCATATTGAATCGGTGGGAACTGCCTCTGGTAAGAAAAAAGATCTGATTTTGATGAACTATTTTGATATAAGGGGGAAAAAAAAGGTCAGGGTCTTGATGCACACTGGGCAAACTACATATACAAGCTATTTTTACAGGATAGTTTAAAAAAAATTAAACACTCTTTCCATTAATTATGTTCTCTGGAGTTTGCTTTTGCCTGAAGTGACTTTTTGCGGCTCTATAGTAATGTCAGTTGTTGGCCCAGTGCAGTCAATACAGAGCAACTTCAGCTCCATCAAAATCATTGATGGATTTGGGGCAGTTTGTGTGTCCGATAATTGGGAGTACACATTTCTTCTCGATTTTCCTATTCTCAGCACTTGTCTTGATGAAATCCAGGGCACATTTGGAACAGGATATGTGTATCTATAGTAGCATATCCAACTTAAAAAACATAAACGAGCGATCACAATTTAAATGCTTTCCTTTTAAAGATGCTGGTGTGTTTCCAGCATAAAAAAGAAATCCTTGTATGATGCAGTCATACATGGCCTTACTGTAAAATTGACATGCTCTTAAATAATTAAAAAGGGGGATACTTTAATTTTGAAAAAGGATGCGGGAGGAAGGAGGTTAAAGGAAGCTTTTAGTCATCTCTAAGGTTAGATTTATTGATCTAGTGATCAATCCCTTTCTCTTTCCTGAATTTAAAGCTAATGGGAGACTGTGGTCAGAGATGAGTGGCTTTTAGTTAAGGTTTTTGACTCTTATAAATAATACAACAAATGTCCTAGTAAGTAATAAGAAATAAGATACTCGCTCACTCTTTTTAAATAGAACAAATGCGGCAAACAAGACTCAGCTGTAATTTTTGAAGTCATTTATTAGACAAATTGCTCTTCTCTACTTCTTTTACAAGAGAGACATAAACCATTATATTATTTATTCATGAATCATAGCCATTAAGATGATAAATCAAATTATCAGCTTCCTGTCTCTCTTCAGTTTTAATCATTTTTTATAGTTCATGCAATATAAAGACAGCTTCCTTCCTATGAAACAAGAGACCTTCAGAGACCTTTTTATTGTAAACGTACATTTCCTTCCCATTTTTAAGTATATCCTAGTGATTTTCTCTGTCAATTTTATCTGCAATAAAAATCCAATAAGGAACTTGTACATTGATTCAATATAGCAAAGTTGGCTATGAAGTAAGTGATTTTGCTTAACCTCTGAAATAACGTAGTACTGGAAAACGCAGTTAAAGGATTTTTTTTCCGCCACCCCTAAGCGTGCGTGGTAGTATCATACATTTAATGGAGAGAAATCTTGATACAGGCTCACGTGCTGATATCAGGACCCTTCTCAAGAGGTTTAATATGAGCTCTGCAGCGGTATCACTTTTTTTATACATTGAAGCTTAGTTTTTCTGCTGTGTTCACACAGCCAGTATGTCTTTGCCTCTTCCCGTAAGGTGGCAGAGCTCAGGCTGCTCTGTGAGCTGAGATGGTTTCGCGCATCCTTTCCTCGCCTGCTTTCCGTCGTCTGCATCTCTCTGGTTCGGCATCTAAAACGGTCGTAGGACAAGCCGCACGTGACGTGGTGTGGGTGGAGAAGTTGTCCATTCAGAAAGAAATGCGCATTGATTTCCGTTCCAAACAGCGACAGCTAACTGGTTTTAAACATGATCGTCCTTGTTAAATACTACTCTCAGGAAGCACCGATGAGGTCAGAGTTACCGATGATGGAAGAAGAGCCTCTGTCTGCATCATTAGAAATACTCATCTGTGCTACAGTGTAAAAATCAATACTTGTTTACTCAACTCTATGAATAATAGAGTTTTGAACATAAATATATAATTTATGCATCTAAAATCTACAGCATGGGGCTGATGTGAGTTGCAATAACTTCCCTCTTGCCTGCATCCATTTTAAAAATCCCCTGGGTGTCAGAGTGATACGTTATCCGGCCGCATCCTCAGCCCAGTCTCCCCGCAGGCAGGTCGTTAGGAACACCTTCCTGCGGGCATCCTTGCAGGGTTAGACAAGACTGCCAAGTGCCCCGAGGATGTCCTCACGTGGGTACTCCAGGTGTTTTATGGCTGGGGGAGAATCCCTTGAGCGGCGTGTGTTTGAGGCCGGTCAGAGGGATGTCTGGATCAGGGAGTGCAGCTCCCATGGTTGCCACAACATAGCCACAACGTAATTAAAATTCATAGCAGGCTCGTTAGCCCGTTAAGGATGTCTGGCCACTGCAGAGGGCCAAAGCCAGCATCCCCCTGCTAAAGCTGCCCTTGCGAATACGGGTCCCGCTTCCCCCCACCAGTGCAGAGACACGAGGATGACTGTCTGGTGAGAGATGAGGACAACAGCCTTGTGGGGCGGCTGCCATGCAGGCAGCGCGTCTCCACCTTCCCACCACGGTGGTGACGCCTTTGTGCAAAGAGCGTACCCTGTGAAGTCCAAAAATGTTTGTCTCCCTGTTGTCTTCGTTATGCTTGTTGCTCTTTGTCCTGGTTTGAGTGACACAGGACTAATTTATTTTCTAATGCTTGGGAAAACTGTACTTTTAGAAGACTCTGGTGTCTGAATTTGTGAAAATATTTACTTTCCAGCCAGCTCTGGTGTGGGGGTTTCAAGGTCTCGGTGTTTTTGAGCTCGCCAGGTGCAGGGATGAGGAGGAGCGAGACCCGGGCACTTGACCCAAGCTGGCCAACGGGATTATTTCATACCATGAACGGCACAGTCAATAGAAATTAGAAAGTCTGATGAGGAGTTTGAGCTCTCCCTTGATGGTGGCGATCCTGAGAACTCCTTGCCCCGCTGCCAGAGCCCTGAGCCCTTCCCTTCCTCCCGAAGCTGTAGCGCTCGCAGTGTCCCACATTGGCTGTCCCCTGCTGGGAGTGCACGGCTTCCTATGGATAGAACGGGCTGAGTATAATCCTTGGGTATCTTATATTGGTATCAGGATCAATATGGGTTATTTAATGTTATTAATGTTAATTATTTAGTCTTATTCTGTGAACTCTGTTTATATCTCAACCTCTGAGTTTCCTTGTTTTATTCCTGATTCCCCCTTCCCAGGTGGGGAGGGGTCATCAGGTGAGAGAATAATTGTCTAAATGACAATAATTTGTTGTGGATTTCTCAAACCATAACACTCTTGCATATCAAAACGGTGCAGCAGGAAAAACACCGGGCTCATGTTACTGTAATCCACCAGCACAAGGCCATTGCTGGAAAGCGCCAACTTAAGGAAGATTTGAATCCAGCTTCAAGGTAGGAGACCCTGTTGGCTATCTGGGAACTCCTCCATCTGATTTTCCTTATTTTTCTTCTAAATTCTTTGGGAGGGAAAAAAAAAATCTGAGTTATTTCTTAAGTCTTGTGTTTCGCCATTAGCTAAGAGCATCTCTGAGTTTGTCTTGGTTAAACAGGTTCGTTGCCAGACCTTCGTTTTTTAACGCACGTCAGTTGGAATAGACTCCAGGGCATTGCTTGTGCTAACGTGGGATTTTTTTGTTTAAGGAAAAGGCTGGGTCTGTCCTTCGTAGCAGTTAGGTGCTTGTGTTTCTAGGTCAGGTCTTTACGTGTAGTCACATGAAGTTTCAATTTGGACAAAACACCCAGTAAGGGTCTTGATGCTTGATGCTGTTGTGATTAGAAAGTTGTCTAATCAAATTTTGTTTCCAATTAAAAAAATTGGATTAGCTCTCAGACTGAGACCTTCGCTGTTATTTTTAGTCTACAACTAATGAACCCCTGAAAATAGTGTATAATGAAAATACGGTGATTGGTTCTGCTGGGATGGTTGGGAAAATATATTAGCAGATCAGAAAGGGTAATAAATCTTCTGTCACAACCTTCCTCATTAAAGTAGATAATTTGAAATTGCCTCTAGTGTATTAAACAGTTCATTATTTCGTAGGGGAGCAACACACAAGACAAAAGAGTAGTGTTCTTTTAATTGATATCCAAAGCCTGAAAAAAAAGATCAAGTAAATTTAGTCAAGAAAAATCAATCTGAGCACTGGCTGTGTTGCTGTACAACTTGTTCGCAGCCATCCAAAATGTCACGTCCTCCGACTTAGGGGAAGGAGGAAAGGTGTCCGGAAAATACTGGGGGACAGAGGGCAGGGGGAAGGGAATAGCTCTCCTAAATCTGACATAGTGGTTTTCTCCACCGGCACAGTTGCAAAATGAGATCATTTCAGGTTTGTGGATATTTTTTCTGATGGTTTTAGCACATTAGAAATGAACAGCCCCCCCAAACTTAATTTATTTACTTTATCAGCACCTTAGTGTTATTCCAGAGGCATCTAATGCTTCCAACAGGCAAAGGGTGCCGTCACCCCGAGGGAAGGGTGTCTGCAGGAGCATGAAGCAGAACTCGAGTTGGAAATTGCAGCAAGAAAGGGGAATTTGGGGCGACAGCTGAACCGAGGAAGGAATCCAGTGCCGGGGTGCAACAGAAACTTCTCTGTGTGGCTGGCTATGACCTCTCATCAGTAGGAATGGGAAATCTCCACCCTGGTGTTTTTGGCAAGGAATATCTCTGTGTGATCTTTCGCCTCCCCAGAAATTCCTCGTTTTTCAGGACACCTTTGACCTGGCAAGCTGGAGGCTGAGGGCAAGCTGAAGGCTTTTCTTGTCCTCCTCTTTACAGCAAAAGGGCTGGCATTAGACTAGAAGATGCCCGAGATCTCGCTGCCGCCAAGATAACCCAGGGTTGGCGAGGGGGACATCCTGTCATTTTTATACTCCTGTCACTTTTATACTCTGCGAGCCAAATTACATCTTGGTGTGCTGCTGCTGGTTCTGCTGTCCTTGTACACAAGGAATCTTGGTCCCGTGCCCACAGAGAGGGCAAATGTGAAGGGGAAATAAGGGAACGTGTTATTGGGGAAGATATATTCAAAGGTGGCACTGAGTGGGAGGGTGCCAGCTTGAGTATGCCAGCCAGATGAGGCACTTGCCCTTTGTCTCTTTTACGCTGATTCACTAAGAACACATGCATTTCTTAAGATAAGCCAAAAAAAACCCATTCCTTGTTTGAGCAAATGCCTCTTCCCGAGTCCTCCTCTCCTCCAAGTGAGTCAAAAAAAAAATCACCTCTTTGCCAGCCAGCCTTTCTCATGCATGAGCAACGCTTGGTTTCTGCTGGATATTCCCTCCTGACAGGATCTTCTGCTACCACAGGTACGATCCGTCGGTACAAATTACCTGAGTGGGCGGCAGATTCTTCGTACACAAAAGACTAGCCAAGGAATAAAAGGATCCTTTCTTTCACACAAGCCAGGGGGATGCGCTGAATACTTTAATATTGTGCTTCATTTAATAGCAAAAGCGCAAGTAAATAATCCCTTGCTTTAGCTGATGTGCGCCTTTATTGTGATTCCAGGCAGACAGGATTATTGAGGGGGAAAGGAAGAGGGAGGCAGGAGAAGACCTAAAGGGAAGGAAGGGGGAGGCAGAGAAACTGGAGAACTGGAGTCGCCTCTTTCCAAGGGCTTCCCAAGCCAAGCGTTCTGCCCCTGCTCTTTAATCTACTGGCCTTCTTCCCCCAAACTGTACTCTTAACTGCTTTGATACCCACGCACTGTGTTCAAAGAGCACTCCCCAAAGCACATTTTGGAACCCTGTTTGTCAAATGTTTGGCCGTGTTAGGGTAGAAATTATTCCAGATAAATTCATTCAACGCTTTCTGAGCTAAAAATGGCACATTTGTTATCACACAAATAACATATGGCATTAGCAAATGCAATTTAATATTGTAGCAGCTGAAATCACAAGGGTAGCTTATCCAGCACCTGAAGCTGGCATGCACAGTGGTAGGAAGTACGGCAAAGAGACGTACCCTCCCTCCATCGCACGTTGGCTGTCACGAGCATCCACCATTCTTTCTTTCACTGCCTCCGCCAGCTTCGCCTTCGTCGTATTTGTACTCTAATACAAGACTTTTACGCGGACTTATCTAGTTGTCTTATCTAGAAGGAGAAGGTGTGAATGGCCATGCCAGGCTGGGCCAAAAGCCCATCCAGGCGAGTGCCCCATCCCCAGCAGTGGCCACAAGTGAAGGCTCAAGGAAGAGCAGCTCAGGCAGCAGCCAGCCCAACTCAGCAATGGGTGCTTTACTTGTCTCAAAATAAAAATGAGCAATACTAGTAGTGAGAATGTTATGAGGTCCTTTTGAATGAGGTGCTGTATGCTGGTGTTTTTACCGTCTAAATATGATGGTGCGTCTTAATTTCTAACAGTAGGGAGATTCATTGCAAAAAACTGACTGCGAATCAGTGAATGAATGAGAGTAGATCTCCACAAAAGTATACTTAATTCATTTGCCAATTACAGTTCATCTTTAATTATGAAAATACATTTTAGCAGGCATGTAATACATATACTTTGTCTAAAAGAAAAGTAATTTCTAGCAGCATCAGACCTAACTACAGTGCTGGCTGTTAAATCTTTGCTGAGAGGGAGAGTCCATTCATTTTTTACTGCACTTCAGCATGATCCTTTTGGAGTCTGATCCTGCAATCCTTGCTACCTACTTGTTCCTGAGGAACAATCTGTGCGATTAGGAGCTATTCCTAAGTTTAAATAGCACTGCGCGTGTTGTTTTTACCTCCTGTTACTTCATTAAACCTGCGGTTCAAATAGTGGAGCTGGGGGAAGGTCTCCTGTTTGGGGAGTTGGTTCTTTCTGCTATTTTGGCAGCACATCTTGTTGTTTTCCCAGAATGTGTTTAGCTAAAGTAGTGCCGAGGAAGGAGTGTGACACAGTCCAGAAGGAGACTGGTTTTCTCAGGTCACCAACCGGCCTGCACCCTGTGACGCTGGGCTGAAATATTATGGAGGAAGTGTTATTCCTGTTCGTTATTTGTATTGCAGCAGTAGCTCGATGCTGCTGACTTCACAACAAAACCAAGAAGGTGCTCCATGTCCCGAAGAATTTCAAGTCCAAGCATAAAATGGGAAAAAAATATATGAATATAGGGGAGGTGGTGGAGGGGAGGGGGCTCTGCAGCAGTGGTACTAACCAAGTCCGGGGCAGCAGTCATGGGATGGGGAATCAAAGGATGAGAATTTCCCAAAGGAGGAGGAGAACGAGCTCCTGCCAAGCTGAGCAAAGGCAACGGGGGACCTGGGAGAGCAGGCAGTGGGGGAGCAGAGTTTGCTGGAGGCAGTTTTTAAGTGCCCATTCTGCTAAACTGCCTCCAGCACAGCCCTGCGGAAGGCGAAATAACGAGGCAATTATGTCCTCGGATCCCTGTGATATTCTTAGAGCTGAGCCCAGCATGTTTCGCAATGTACTTGATCACAAGTCAGTTCCTTTTCTTTCTAAATGGCTGTATACCAGGAATATTTCTGCTAATTAATTAGGATGCATTCACCCCTGGTGGGGGAGAGCTTACAGTGGGGATTTGAAATCTGTTTCTTCAGACAATATTACAAACATTTATAGGGAGGAGTAGCGCTTGCCCCCAGGCAGGGAGAACTGCAATAACATATAATGCCCACTCCTACAGCCCGGAGCTCTAAGGCTCTGGTCTGGTGGGGAGAAGAGCAGTCCGGCTGCTGGGAAGACTCGAGATGAA
The DNA here is from genome assembly GCA_013397275.1 of Burhinus bistriatus. Taxonomy (NCBI): domain Eukaryota; kingdom Metazoa; phylum Chordata; class Aves; order Charadriiformes; family Burhinidae; genus Burhinus; species Burhinus bistriatus. The sequence continues at coordinate 129,044 of VYXH01003340.1, forward strand.
GTTCGGATGTAGGACTTCCATGAAAAAAATCCAGTGTCGGATTAACATTTTTTTTGCCCTGCTTCAATGGGAACTCCCCAGGGTAAACCTGCAGAAAGACAAACCTGTCACCCAAACTCAGCCAGGCTGAGACTTTCTCCTCTCAAACCTCATATAAAAAGCTCCGAAATCAATGAGGAAGCTCGAAAATGAACTTTGGATCAGGCTCATTCCAAACCTTCCGTTATCTCACTTCCAATTTATCACTGTAATTCTCCCCAGGGAGACTTTCTAGTATTTAAACAGCTACTACCCTGCATAATTTCTTCCTGTTTTCATAAGAGAGAAGAGGATCTGAGAACATTATGCTAAATGCCTCAAGAGTGCAAAGAACAGAGGTTTTCATGGAATTTTCTGAATTTATTATCATTGCTAGGGATGTGGCTGGAAACAACCCCAAGGTTAAAAAGTTCAAATGTTTGTTTTCTGTTCTTTTTTTAATGACTCTTGCTTGAAATGATCCCAACTTCAGTTAATTCCAGCCACATTTGCACTTTAAAGAAGCTCTGTCAGACAGATATTAAAAATATTTAAGTCTCATTTATTTATAGGAACCCTTCATACTTGGCTGACTATTGACTTGACAAATCCATTTCACCTAAAATATGACTAAGAAGTGTATTTGCGGCATGTTTATTAGTTCAGAAGAAGTCTCTCCCGGGCTAATCTGTTTTCCGACTGTACTCTTCCAGCAGGCTGACGGAAAAATAAGACCCAAAGAAGGAAGTGGATTCTTAACAGCGGTCACGAAAACTGCTTTATTCTCAGGGCATTTTTGCATGGCATTAGCAGCTAAAAGGCACCACTTCAGCACGGCACTTCAGCTATTTGCTGAATCAGGGCCTGAAAGCTGAAGAGAAGGAGGAGGAATGACACGGGTGTTACTCCCACAGATTTTCTCAGAGCATTGTATGACTATTAGCTGATGTGACAAGATTTTACTGTATTAAAGTTGCAGTGGATGAAATTCGTGCTCTTTTGATGGGGTAGCCGAAAACTGACAAAGCAATTGCAGCCACAGAGCGGGGAGGGTAAAGGTAAGAGATAAAATCTTAGTCCTGGAACGGACTAAACTCCCTCAGCTGCACCAGGTACCTGGTAAACGTCCATCCTGGTTCAGCATAGAAACCTTGGGGGAAAATACCCCCACTCTGTGAGATTCCTAAAGCTACTGAAATTAACAGGTGAGCATCAATTCGGTCTTTACCTGGAGGATTTTGGGTCAGGTGGCCAGCTTCTGTTCAGCTGCTATGAACCTCCCAGATATGTGAGTAAAACAAAAGCTCCCTGGAGCCAGGCTCTCCACCAAACCCCACGCAAGCAGAAAAGGCAGCTCAGCCCACGCCGCCACGCACCCCTGAATCAGCGCTGGATCTAACGCTTTCCACACAGTGTTTTATACTGAATACTCATGTCAGTAATTCATCACACGCTCTTCAGTAGCACCTTTTGTCATATCAGTGACTTACAGATCCTTCACGAGCTCAAATGATCCTTACGTGCATCATTCCCTGAATTACTACAAGCCATTTGACTGTAAATGTGTTCTTTGGCACCCATCAGCGGATCATTGACCTTAGCAGTATGGCTACACCGTCAATATACATCTGGAGTAGAGAGATGAGCAACTTGGTAGCGAACAATTAATTTCACATATAGAAAGGCAGACATCAGTGGCTGTGCAAAACCGGAGGTCTCAAAGGCCCTCGGAGGGTTTTGCAGAGAGAAGAAGCGCCCGAGCGCAGAAGCGTCTCTCGATGAGCAAACAGATCCCAACTGCTCTGCACAGAAAGATAAAACGAGGCACAAAGACACGGCCACAAATGGCGTCACAGGGAAGTGATGAAAAACTGAGCGGTTGAGATTTAGCAACCTGGGCACATTCCTCCTGCTGGGAGCTGCTCACAGGATCGCAGAGATAACCCGCAGGCACCCCACGCCACGAACGACACCTTCACGCAGTACTGGCCTTGCCCGCGGTGGGTCTCCAGCTGCGGGTGATGCAGACGTAACCCCAGACGGAGGATTGCCGGGGGCCCGCAGGCTTTGCGAGGGGAGGATTGTTCCACATTTCTTGTCTTTCTCCTTTTCCTAAGGATCGGGTGTTGCCCACAGTCACACGGGACTGGAGGCCAGCAGGACCTTTGGTCTGTCCCACTGTGACTATTGTTAAGTTTCTCCACCAGGGATGTGTGTGTCCCTGTGCGTGTGTATATCCGTTAGAGAATCTGGGCTACAAGAAAATCAACTCTGCCCTCACTGCCAGGCCAAAGCCTCCACAAACCAGCTACTCCTCACCTCCTTCTCCCTCTCCAGCAAAAAAGCTTCATTGAAAATTGCAAAGTAAGAGTGAAATAAAATAAGGGGTCCTTTCATTTGCCTTTTGCTCTTCAAGCTTTTGAAAAAAGACGTTTTCCAGCTTGTCTCCACAGCAATGAGCACTTGAAAACACGATCCTTCAGAGAACGAAGGGCCATAATTTCATATTATCATCTGCCTGTCGGAGCCGTGGCTGTAAGCCAAACAGCAAATGTCACAAAACTCCTTGAGAGGCTGTGAGGATTGCAACACCACACCAGGAACCGCAGTTTGGGACCAGGCATGTGGAGGAAGGGGGAAGGGGAGGACAGAATGGGGATGATAAAGGTTTGGATCCCTCGGGGGAACCGTGGTTCTCTCTTTGGAGATGGGGAGAAGGTGGGAGCCTCTCTGAGAGGACAGATGATGAGGTGGATTTCACTGGTATCACACAGAGAGGAATTTTGTACTTAGTCACTAAAGAAGTGAAGAGAGCTCTGTCATCTGCTGCCAGAGCTGTCTTCTGCTGCTAGACATAGTCACTGGCTCCAAAATCTGAAAACAAACTGGTGCAGTAGCTTGACCCAAGATCAAGGCTCTACATAACCACCACCGTGGAAAGAAAATGTACCCAAAAAATTCACTCCTTGACACAGAAAACCCATGTGTTAGTACCTAAGTGATTGTCGAAGTGTCTTTAAGGACAGTTCACCTGCTCATAATTTCACAACAAGCAGACAGCCATGCTTCCTTCCCAGTTCAATCCAGTTTATCTCATCTCCTCGATAGGGTGCATTTGCCATCCCAATGCACTTTGAACCAGTTTTATGATTTTATCTTCATGGCAACAAGCCTCTGCCTTGAGAAAGAGCACTTATTAACTAGAGACAGCGTCATTTTCAAAGTGATTTATTTTATGAGGGTTTTGAAATAAATTATCAGTCAGTGATTGGCCATAGGGGAAAAGCATATAAAAGCTTGCCACATGCATCAAACATACCATCTGGTATCCTTTAAAATCTAGCTTCAGGGTGGCTCAGCTAATTCTTCAGAGCGCATGATGTTCACAGTGCACAGTGAAGCATGAATGTAAAAGCCGAGTGACATCGCCCAGTAAGAATCAACGCTGTAACTGAAGCTTAATATCTTACATCTCACTGTTCTAGCCCATCGTCAGAGAGTGGCATTTTCTTAACTAAAACTGACGTTACATTCCATAATTTTAAGCTTGTTAAAAAAAATAAAACCTAATCCTTTCATTTTCTGGCTGGATAGAAAAGGCATGCCTCCACTGTGTCTCTGATTTCCTCCTTCTGACTAGCTGATGCCAAAGCAGGAGGTACAAAAAAGATAGTGTTATTGTTCCTCTGAATTTATTGTTTGTGGCATGCACAGCCCTCTGGGTGCGATAAAGTTTCCTGACTCTGATGCTTGTCACTTTTCAAGATCTGTGTTATTGTCCCCGGAAAGTACTAAATCAGACAATTTAAGTATTGTCTTGTCCTGGTTTGAGCGACACAGGACTAATTTCTCTTTCAGTAATTTTACTTTGCAGTAAGGTCTCTTCTAATGCTTGGGAAAACTGCATTTTTAGAAGACTCGAGTGTCTGAATTTGTGAAATTATTTACTTTATAGACAGCTATGCTATGCAGGTTTCAAGGTCTCAGTGTTTTCGAGCTCGCCAGGTGCAGGGATGAGGAGGAGCGAGACCCGGGCACTTGACCCAAGCTGGCCAACAGCATTATTTCAGACCATCAACGGCACAGGCAATAGAAATTAGAAAGTTTGCTGAGGAGTTTCTCTCTCCCTTGATGGCGGCAATCCTGAGAACTTCTTCCCCTGGTGCTGGAGCCCTGAGCCCTTCCCTTCCTTCCGACGCTGTAGCGCTCGCAGTGTCCCACATTGGCTGTCCCCTGCTGGGAGTGCACGGCTTCCTACGGATAGAACGGGCTGACAATAATCCTTGGGTATTTTATATTGGTATCGGAATCAATATTGGTTCTTTAGTGTTATTAACGTTAATTATCTAGTCTTATTCTATTAAACCTGTTTATATTTCAACCCCTGGGTTTCCTGGTTTTTTCCTGATTCCCCTTCCTGGGTGGGGAGGGGTCATCGGGTGGTAGAATAATTGTCTAAACGACAATAAATTGTTGTGGGTTCTTCAAACCATAACATGTCTGTTGGTCTTTTACCCCAAAATAAAGGCTAAGGCAGGCAATTATGCCCAATTTTGCCACTGAAAGACAAGAGAGATGTTGACAAACTGGAGGGATTCAGAGGGGGGCCACTGGCATGGTTGGGGGGCCAGAGCACATGGTGTATGAAGAGAGGCTGTGGAAATGGTGTTTTTGGGCTAGGAGAGGGGGGAGGAGGGATCTCACTGCAGTCTCCAGCCGCCCAGAGCGGGGTCACAGAGCAGGCAGATGCTTCGCCGGGGTACGTGGCGAAAGGACAAGCAGCAATAGTCACAAGTCGCAGCAAGGGAAAGTCTGACGAGATGCAAGGAATAATGGTAGTATTCACAGTGACCGTATTTAGGGATTGGACTGAACGTCCAGAGAGGTTGTGCAATCTCCGTCTTTGGAGACACTCAAAAATCAGCCAGACAAGCTTTGAAGCTAGCCCTGTTTTGAGCCGGAGGTTAGACCAGAGCTTCTTTCCAACCCAAATATTTATATGATGCTGAAGAAAAAACAAAGCGGCCTACACTCGTAACATAGAGGCAACAGCACAGGCCCTGCAACGTGGACCTGTAATGAAGAATTGCCTTCACATTATCGCACCAAACAGCTTTGCTGAATAATTTAAATAATACCATCCCAGGTCCTACAATGGAGGCATGGAAAATAATGCCTCTTATTAATTGGAAGCCAAATTTCTTTCACACAGCTTCCATTGTCTTCCTTAAGAGCTGCACGCAAGCTCTAAATTTGCCATTTCATCCCAACTTTTTTTCCATGACATAATTTAGAGTGCAAAGTAATGTCTTCCAATAGGATGTGGCCAGGGCTTGGTGTTAGGCCCCCCCAGCCCTCTTCCTGACACGAATACATGTAAAGTCTGCAGCTCTTTTTCCAACCTTCACACAGACGAAGAGCTACGTTTGCCTGAAGCAGGGGAAAGCTGTGTAGGCAAATAAATATTTGTATAAAAATTCATCGTCCTTTCTGCTTCTGCAGAAAGGGGGTTACATTTATAACACATTGGGCGATCCTAACGTCAAGGTTGGTGAGGTTGGCTGGTAAGGTTGTTGATTAAAAGTGCTACCACAGCCCCAGTTTGCTATTTGAGACACCATCAGTGTCGTCGGCCGCAGGTGTGGTCATCAATTCAGGTTTCTAACGACCGGATGGCTCAGGAAGAAACGCCATGCTCTGGGGACGCCTGCTGTCACCACTGGCAGTCCAGGACGCGGCAGCAACCGCCCCACGGCGAGGCCTTTCCAGCGTGGAAAAGCGACGGCGAGCTGAACCGCTGTGCCCGGCTGGGAGGAAGATTGATTTCACTCTTTATTTGCCCATTTCTCCCAAGGAGGCCAGGCCAGAAGTGCCGTTTCTACACCAGCTCCCAGTGACTGCCGTACTCGGAAAGGCAATTGTGAAGTCAGCCTAAATTTTCCATGAGCATCTAATTAAATTCAGAGCAGGCAGATTAACCAAGTTATCATGCCATCACGGGACTGCCTCTGTAGCAAACACCCTTTTAGTTTTGGTAGTAATGATTTATGCAAATAAATCAGTAAAAATAGTGCATTTTTAGGCCTGTTGCAGCTACCGGAGCGCCTGGGGCCTGCTCCTGCTGCCGCTTTTTCCCCAGTTGCTCCAGAAATGGCTAAATGACCTTGAAAAAGTGCAAATAGAGGGGCACTCGCAAAGGGAAGGGACACAACCATAGGCATGTCCTCGCCATCGCCCGCACCTCTGTTTCTGCCGAGTTTAACGGAATTATCTGTGTAGGGCAAATACTTGCGGGATTAGCGCCACAGCTCCGAGGGGCCGGGCGGGAAAATGGCGCTGTACGTTTAGTCCTCCTTACCAGGAGGGGCTGAGGATACAAAGGTACAGTGGGGAAACGCACTTCTCTCTTCTGAGAAAACCCGCCAAGCTTTCCGGCGCCGCCGTCCACCGTTTAAGTCCGGAACGTGGAAACTCCCCGTTCCGGGTAACCCTGAGGTAAAATGTGGTGGGATTTTGTGCCGGTTGAGAGGAAAACCAGGCAGCCAGGTGGGCGAAGGGCTACGGGTCACCCTCCCGCCGCTCACAACACCCTTCGGTGGGCGGCGGGACGAACGCTGC
>VYXH01003340.1:135830-157940 GCA_013397275.1 Burhinus bistriatus
GCTGCCGAGTATTCCCGGCGGATCCCCTCAGCGCTGCCCCCGCCTCGGGGGGGGCGGGAACACCCCACGTGACCGCGCCGTCACGTGGCTGGTGGAGGGGGGGCGTGGCGCTCCCCCTGCTGGGGGGGTGGAGCCAAGCGCGTGACCTTCCGGGCGGTGTTGGGAGGGGAGGAGGGCGGGGCGTGTGACGCAGTTCCGCTTCCGCCTGGGCGTCGGGCTGGCGGTGGTGCTGCGGGCCGCCGCCTCGCTCCGGGCCTGCGCCGCGCCGGGCCGTGCNGATGCCTGCAGGGCAAAGGGGGCTCCTTTGTCGCGGATCCCATTTGACTCGGTGTAACGGTGGTAGCTGCTGTGTCTTGGCGGAGTAAAACCTTTTGTCGGCTTGTGTTTATGCTATGTGGTCGTAACATATAAATGGCTATGTAAATGAACGTGGGTGGCGTGTAAGTGTTTAGCTCGAAGGTCCTTCGCTAAAGAAGGTTTCAGGCAAGTCAATTTTTCGTAGTTTATGAGAAGTTGATTCATTTTATCAAATGTTAATATGCCTAAGGTAGCTGACTTACTGGGAAGGCCAGCACTCTGTGGTATCAAAGGGCGCGTTATCTGGAGAAAGAACTGCTCCTCCAATAGGTTTTAACTCTGAGAGAGAACTTGTTTCTGGGTGGACTCTGTGGAAAAAACTGTTGATCTGATGCTGTTCAACCTTATTGTCAGTGGATGGAAGAACAAAAGTAGCTGCTTTTTTTTTAAAAAAAAAAAACAAACCAAACCTGACACACCCTGAAACTACCCTCCCCAAGACCTGTGGCTGATGCAAAAACTTTTGGTAAATGTCAAGCCAGTCCTAGAAATGGCTTTTGATATTCTTGAAGCTTGAGTTTATTCAAGTGCATCTCAACAGTGCCAAATGAAGATGTGAAGGATGCCAGCTGTTTCCATGCAGTGAGATTGTATCCTGAAAAGCAGTTACCCTGGAAAAGAGCCTTTGTAAAGGAGCAGGAAGGTGTGGGGTTTTGTTTGTCACGGTTGAGACTAGAACTGGAATGTGACACACACTCCTGATGTTTTTATTGGGGGAGGGGGAACCCAAAAACCTGCACTGAAGATGTTTGATAGTTACTCACGCTTGGGATCGGTATGTTTATTTCATCCAAAACAAATAAAAATAACTAAGCTGATCATTCCTGAGTATATAGCTTTGGTGGGAGGAGAACGTAGGTATTCTTTAAATAGCTTTTACAGCTAGTTCAGGAAGACTTCTGAAGAATTGATAATTAGAACATAAAGCTATAAATGAGAAACAAATCACACTTCTAAAAATGAGGATAACATCATGAGAATGGGCTCCATAGCTCTCAAGAAAGTTTAGAGGCAACTACGGGAGATATGTTTTAAATATTCTGAGCTGCTGGACTAATATATCTTTTGCAAGATTCACAAGGTAGGATGGCGTGGACAGGAGTAATCTTTGGCAGTGGAGACTCGCTGTTCTCCACTGGCTTTGTATCACAGCTGGCACAGAAACAGGCCGCCTCAGAAGTGATACACGTCTGCTGGGTTTGGAACCATCTGCTTGTGATGTGGTGACCATCTGAATTGATTAGGTCTGGTCTTGGTGGGGAGGCAGCTGTGAAACTGAATGGGTGGAAGACTGGAACAGATTACAGTTCCTTATGGCTTTATATTTTACAGGTCTTGGAAACTGATAAGACCTCTAATTTGAAGAATTGTTTTTTGTGGTAGTTGATAATTTATAGCAAATGCAACGTTTTGGTTGTCAGTCTTAATTAAATCTGCCCTGAAAATCTGAAAACTAAAAATCTGACTTCTGTCCTTTTTGTCAGTCAAAACAGGCATGGGAAGGGGCAAAAAGATCACCAAATCTCTAGTAGCTACTAATGATGTAACTGTTGGTTTTCTTCCCTTCAGTCTCTTTACCAGTTGTCTTTATTCTCCCAATGAATAAATGTGCAGGTCAGACTAAACGATTGCAGGGTATGCAGGTGCATCAGTGTGAATTTTGAGAAGGCATTAAAGATAGGGAAAGGCCAGCTATAAAATGTTGACGCTTAATGCCTGAAGGTAGAAACTGCAGAAATTTGCATATTTTAGAAAACATTTAGAAGCTGTCAAAGATTGGGTCTCTCTTCCATTTTATCTGTATAGCTGTGTTGGGTAGTTAGACTTATGTGGGCAGAAATCTTGTTGTAGATGAGGTTATGCTGGTAGGTATTAGTCATGTTACAGTGACAAAAGAACCTCTTTGCTGATAGAGCCATGCCACCCAGTGGAAATGCAGCAGTCTGTTGCATCTAGAAAGCATTTTTCTGTGTTTGAAAGATGATCTTGGAGACAGGAACTAAATCTGGCACATCAAGTGTTCGAAAAATGTCATACAACTCAAAAAAAAAAAGCAGTTGATGCTTAGTTTTGGATAGCTTTAGTGAAAGAAAGTAAGTGGTTTGGATAGCTCTTTCTAACAGGGTTCTCTAGGGACTGGTGATGGATAAAAGCCAGGGAAGGCAAGAGCACAGGAAAAAAAATGCTACTACATCCATCAGTTTCATGTGGGCTGGATGTGATTAGAGAGGGTCTAGAGCTTAAACACTGTGGAGCTGTTTTATTGTGGAAGCTGGTGGATTTAATACGCCGCATGTAGCACCGCGCTTCCAGAAATGGGGTTTTCACAGACTTCTCTGAAAATCACTGCATGGTCTTGAATGCTGTTGATAGAATTAGCCTACCAGTGCTGTGTCAGAGTGCTTCTCAACCTTCTTCCAGCTTGCCCTGTGGAGCCCAGCAGGATTGCTTGTCTCGCCTTCCTGCTGTTAATTTTCGGGAGCAGCTCGTGGGTGTCTGGGAGGCCTTGGACCGTGGTCTTAAGGTTTTCCTGTGTATGGTTTCTGGGTAGGTGTGATGGAAGTCCTCCATGCCCTCCGATCGCTCTTCAAGATAAAGGATGAGAAAGATGCTGCTCCTAGGTGCCTTTTTTCTTTTTTTTCCAGACACCAGTCATCTCTCTTTCCCTCGCTTTAGTTTTGTGCTTCTGGACATATGTGTTCTCAGAGGTGGCTGAGAAATGATGCCCTGACCAACGGATTTGGAGCTGCCAGGCTCTGTGTTTCTGGAAAGCAGGAGATGTTTCCAGGGGTGGCAGCCGTCAGAAAACAAAGGAAATCTTATAGCACAGCGGATGCGAGCAGGACTTCAGTTTGAATGCTGCTGGTTCTGTAGTCTTTCTACTCCCTGCCAATTACTTAAACTCCTGAACCCTCCTTCCACTCAGTCTTTCATCCCCCCAACTCTAGAAAAGAATAACTTGAATTCGAGTTTAAGTGTGGCAAAACGGACATCTCTTACATGAACTGGCTTTTTTCTACTCGTACCAGTGCTTGTGCAGTGCTCTTCTAGGAAAGCTTCAAGAGAAAATAAGAGTCCATTTGTTAACTCTAGTGGCTCTAAAAATCTAGTCAAGGCACTGTTCAGTACATTTTTCTAAAATCTTGAGCCCAGTGGGGACTTTAATGGAGTTACTTGGAGGTCTTCTGTCTGACAGCGTCTCTGACTCTGATTTGTGAGCATGTGAATGCCTCAGGCGATACTCTTACAAATATAATTGATATTTCTGTAATGTTTTAATTGCAATTCTTTATACCAGTGTTGAACGACTTGAATGGAATGTAGATTCTAGATTTAAGTGCAAATTAGTTCATATGTTGTCTGAATGTGTCTAACAGTAATATTGGTTTCTTTTTTATTAAATGAAGGTGGCCGTACCCAGATTAAATATATGTTTAAAAAACATCACTGAAGTAGGCCATCCTGTCTGCAAGAGGATCCTTGACATGCTTGGCGTTGACTCAGTTATGCCAAATGTTGCCAACAAATGTTGCTGTAGTCTGCTTGCCAAAGTAAAAAAGCCACTAAATCTCATCATAAGCTATGCTTAACTACACTTTTTTTTCATAAGTCATGCAGCAGAATTGTTCCCTTAGTTTTCATGGCACAGAAATATTTTGAAATTATTTGCTGACAAATATTGGGGATATTTGTTGATATTTTGTAAGCAGGCCTGATTCAACTGTATTCATCCACTGCTTTGACTTGAATTTACTACTCTGTCACTTTTGTGACAGATCATGGGATTTTCTTCTGAGTTCTCCTTTAGGGCTGTTTCCTCTCTTCATCTCTCCCTTGCAGCATATGTTCTAACTTCTTCTCTGGGCTTTTTTCACTCTCTTGTAGATCTGTTTTTTCAGTTGGTCTTATCCCATCTCTCCATCTGTCTAAAGACAGGATGATTCTCTTGGCCTGTTTTGGTGTTGCTTTTTGTAATGTGGGGTTTTGGTGGTTTTTTTGCTTATGAATACATTTACATACACACTTATGTAAAAAGTTATTTTTGTACTTTTCTCTACATTAATGATTGATTTCCTGTATTTTGTGGGTTATATCAAATAGCTTCTGTGTTTGTATAGGTAAAGTGCACTACAGTGCCACTAAAAAGCACATATCAACTTCTGATTATTATTGAGCATGGTTCATTGCAAAAACTAATGAACTCTTTTAACATAAGAGCTATCTATTGAAGAGCAATTGAGCATTTTGTGGTAGAGGTCTCTTGAACAGCTGAGCTGTTAATAGTGGGAGTAGAAACCACTTCCCTGATGTAGTTCAGTTGGTTTTTCAACTTTAAACAAATGTCATTGATCTGAACGGAGTACCTCATCTGATACAAAGATTCAGATATTTGTACTTAGTTGAAGGAACTACTGCTGTTATAAGCTGAAGTTGGAGCTTTAACAAACCTTCAGATTCATGCAATTAGGCCCTGACTTCCACCCAGGCGCTAACTTTGTAGATAATGTATTTCTTAAAATGTTTATTTAAATTATTAGGTATCTCTTAAAGGGTTTATTTAAATTATTAGGTGTAACTTGAGAAGTTCACTGTGTTTCCACAGGGGTCTGGGTTGCTTGGTGTGGTTATAAATAACTTGGGAACTGAGATGAACAGTGTCTTGTTGATATGAAGCCATTCAGGAAGGTAAGGATTAGGTAATAAAATGGCAGATATAATTCAATGTCGATAAATCTGCTGTAATTCAGAGTAGATAAATGTAGAGTGGTGCATATAATTTCATATATAAAATGATGGGCTGACCCTTAACCCCTTAACACTGAGGAGTGAAGTATTGCCACAAAAGTGTCAGTTCTGTGGTGATCAAAACGCAGATGAAACATTAAGAAGTATTAGGAAGGAAATAGAGGACAAACCAGAACATAATTATGAAACTGTATAAATCAGTGGTTATCCTACATCTTGAATTCTGTGTGGTTCTCTCTTGTCATTCATCTGAAAAGATACAAAAGAATTGGCAAAGCCTCAAAGAGAGGCAGTGAGAATAATCAAAAGTATGGAATAGCTGCTGCATGAGGGTCGATGAAATAAGCTAGAGCTCAGCCTGAAGAAGGAACAGCTAAAAGAAAACGGTAAAAATCTGTAGAATAATGAGCAGCATGGGTAGAGTGGATAAGAATAGATTTGCTGATTTCCTCAGCTGCAAGAACGAAGGAGCAACAATTGAATCTAGTAAGATCCAGGTTTAGAACAAAAAAGAAGGTGCCTTTTTGTGTAACAGATAGCAGCCCTGTGGAGTTCCTTGCCAATGGATGTTGTAGCTACAAGCCAGGAAACTAGATGTGTTTGTGGAAAAGAAATTCTTTGAGGGTTGTTATTCCATAGAAATTGCCTACAACTTAGGAATTCTCTGCGCTTGGAATCACTGAAGTATTGGGGTGAGTGTCATCCCTGTTCCTGTTCTTCCCTGTTGTCACTGCCGAAGATAAAACGGGATGCTGAGCTAAACAGCCTCTTGTTCTGATCCAGTACGGTCTTCAGATTAGGAAATTGTGTAGATAGTAATAAACTTACAACGCAGTTTCTGAGAAGACTTTAGTTCATATGTGCATTATTTGCATGATGTAATTTATAACCTCCTGGAGCTCATAAACCTATTTGTTGGAGGCTATCTGTACAACCCTCCATCCCAGAGACCAGTCTTTGTGTTAAAACACAGGTCTCCACCATCGACAAGGAAAAACAAGGATTGCTTTTTGTGAGAGTCAGCTTGGCAGTAGTATTTGTACTCTTGGCTTATATTTTGCGTTTTTCCTTCTCTTACACTCCTGTCTGCTGTGCTCTCCCCTAAAACTTTCTGGTTGCACTGGAGCATGATGGCCACCTATTCACCTGCTCTTGGCCATCTTTTCAAGAGTAGTTCTTCACGTCTAGTCAGTATTTGTTGTCAGTTAGTCAAACTGAATAGAACTTGAGATTTGTGACAGCTGCGCTTTGGTATGGCTAATAAGGATTGACAAAGCTGATCAATTTTCATTGTGGTGAAGTTCTGGAAAGCTCTAAGTGCAGTAGTTGCCTTCATACAAAGGTAACACCAGGCTCATTGGTCCCTATTTTCAATGTTTCTTGTAAGTGTTGAGAGGTTAGAAGTTAGGTATACATTAATGACACCTTGGCCATGTCTACGGTCAGTTAAGGCTAGCTGGCTGGAGTCAGTGAATGTAAAGAAGAGCATCCACTACCTTTAATATGTTCTGAAATAACTGGAGGATAAAGCATCAGCAAACCGTAGTTCTTTTATTTCTGACAATAAGATCTGCGTGGGGATTTAATCATGTTTTGTTTTAGATGCATTAACTTCACCTGCAAGCAGGCTGCCGTAACTTTTCTGAGTCCCAGTTTAGAAAAGACCTTGAATACTTTACAGGCATCACCGTCTGGGTAGACTGCCTACTCGGTATGAATATTTGAAGTATTTTTTTTTCTTAGTGTAATGTGACCCATTTACATTATGTGTCGATCCTGTCTGAGATGAGACAGGTAGAGGCTGAAGACTTTCCTTTTCATACAAACTTTATCAAGAGGAACGTATTTGGGTAGCACATATCTGTACGGGCCAGAGTCATGAAAACAAAGCCATTCCTAAGAAGTGCTACCAGTTCAACACTTACTGTGGTTTGAATGAGACAAATGTAGAGTTTGTCTCATGAACTCTTGCTTGAAATACATTTATTATTTTCAACAAATTTCACTTTATCTTACCTTACTTTTCAGCAAAATGTCTGGAACTGATGATTTTTCGGTAAGTAACAGTTTTTCTTTCCTGAAGATCAGCCAGTTGTTACTTCATTCTAAAAGCTGATGTACTTTTTCAAGAAGAAGGGGAGCTTACAGTCGAGAGGCCATTTCCTCTGTATTGCAGTTGTGTTGTTTTCCTTTTGGGTGGATGTAGCGATCTGTGGACTAAACATATGAAGCTGCTATGTGCCTTGTGAGTTCTCTTCTGCTGTGATATTAACAAAGGAGTTGTGTTTTAATGGTGTCAATACCTCTAATGGAAATCTATGAAAAGCTTTTCTTTGTGGATTTGCACTGAAATTGCTTATTGCTATGTGTGGTAGGTTGCCTTTTATCTTTGGTTTTCTAACTGCAGCATGTCAGAATGCCTCTTCTACCTTAATGATAGAAGCTGCACAAAAATGAATGTAATCATCTCTGTGCAGCAACAAAGAGCTCTTCCTCCCTTTTTGGCAACTGAAACATATACATGTAGTGGGTGAATGTCTGCAGCTAGTGCGTCCAGTAGGCATTTTACATTCTCACCGATGCTTTGTCTTTTAGTTGGCAGATGCTTTACCAGATCAGTCGCCTGCTAAAACCTCCAAAGTGAGCAGTACAAAACCTGGTCAGCAGCCTGGTCAGCCACCGCAGGGTTGGCCAGCTTCCAATCCTTGGAACAACCCAAGCGCTCCCCCTGCAGCGCCAACCGGACTGCCACCAAATACGTCTGCTTCCAGCGTGCCATTTGGACCTCCACCAACAGGAATGTATCCTTCAATGCCCCCTGGACCGCCTGCTCCATTTCCTCCTCCTCCTACTGGACCCTCTTGCCCTCCTCCTGGTGGTCCATATCCACCCCCAACCGTGCCAGGTCCTGTCCCACCAGGGCAATATCCTCCACCAAATATGCCCTTTCCAGAGCTTCCAAGACCTTATGGTGGTCCAACAGAGCCAGCTGCACCTCCTGCTCCTGTTGGGCCATGGGGATCCATGCCCTCTGGAGCATGGGGACCAACAATGGGAGGGCAGTATCCTGCACCTAGCATGCCATATCCACCCCCAGGGCCATATTCCACTCCTACCCAGACTCCAGGGGCTGCGCCAACAGTACCATGGGGTACGGTTCCACCTGGACCATGGGGACCTTCACCGCCAGGTCCATTTCCTCCACCCACAGGATCATATCCAGCTCCAGGACTATATCCTACGCCCCCTAATCCTTTTCAAGTGCCATCTGGTCCTGCTGGTGCTCCATCAATGCCTGGTGGTCCCCATGTGAGTATTTGACTTTGGTCTTGAGTTACTCTAAAATGTTATACTTTTAAGCATGGAAATTCAGTAGCGTGAGACCTAGTAATGCAAGTAAGGAATTTCAGCACATCTGTCTTATTTCTGTAGTCGGTGGAATAATAGCCAACTTCTTAAATGCTTAACTAAACATACTAGGAGGGTGAAATTATATCAAGTTGGAGTGTGTCTAAGCGTTACATTGTAGTGGGCTGTGACTACTTAGAAAGCCTTCTCTAAAAGGCAAAAAAGGGGGGAAAGCCTTGTAGTTTCTGAAAGAGAAAATATTCTAGTCCCTGTAATCTAGAGAAATTGCTTCTAGGGCACATAGGGAGGGAATAACAAATTATAAGGATGATTTTGTTTTCATTAAGAATTTTTTTGTGACTGTGAATTAACTGCTTTTTGAAAAGCCTGTATTGACCATGAATTATTGTCTCTTGCAGCCTTACCGTTGAATACATTCTGGGCAACAAAATACTGTAGCTTTCCACCTTCATCCACTACTTACAGAGATTTTTAAAGTTTTTGTTTCAGTAATGTTTGGGGCTATGAAGAATACTTGCCTCTCTTGTATGTGCATTTGAGGTATGAAGGAGCAGTTTGCATAAATATACCTTGCTCATACGCTGGCATAATTGTTTTGGTTACAAATTACGAAGAGCAGAAGTAAAACTTAACATCTGTGGTTTTTACTTTGGCAAGTATTCCTTGGAAAAATGGGAGTTGCCAAGTAAGGATTGTAAAGAATCAGGCCCAAGGACTTAAAAAAAAAAAAAAAAAAAAGTTCTTAAATTTCCATGAATGCTTTAAGTCTTGTTGCCAGACTTATGCTGGTCACTGAATGGATGGATAGTCATATTTTGTCTATTTTTGGGTTATTCTAAAATGTCAATAAAGAGTGTTTCAAGATATTTGTCAAGAAACCTAATTTTTGAACATGCTACAGTAATTCAAACTAAAGAGACCGAGCGTGTGAACTTGAAGGTTTTCTCAGCATTATGTATATACTCAAAACAATTGCTCAGTCTGGGACTACGGAAGAGAAGATACGCATTTGAAATACTCGGTCTGACTTGTCAGCACACTGTGTTCACAAACAGACATTTATGCGCAAATTAAATAACCTGGATGTGCAGTTAACTTTGGATCAACAAATGTGAGTTTTATGCATGCAAATGAGGACGTCATTTTGCCAGTTCTCATTCTGTGGTGGTTGGAAGTTTGGCTTGGTCTATGTAAAGAGAGACTAATTCCCACTTAGGTAAGGTACTTCCCTATTTCTAACCTGGGTTCTAGTCATTTAAAACTTGACTTTGCTGCTGGGTTGTGTAAACTCTGCAGACTTCTTCAGAGTCCCTGGAAACTGAACTTGAGCTTAAAAGATCAAAAAAACCCCCCAACCTGACAATTCCCTTCCTAGCAGTTTTTGGCATGGCATTTAGTTCTATCAGCTACAAAGATCCTTTGTGTCATCCTTATTGAGAACGAGGAGGTCTCATCAGGGCTCTGCTGACTATTGTGATGGGGAGAAGTCCTCTGTTCTCAGCTAGGTGTCTGCATACCTCACTGAGTTAGTGTAATTTGGATTAATTGAATGTCTAGAAGCCTGCGCACTGTTGCATAGCTGTCCCTCCTCTGAAGGCGCTGCAGTAAGTTTTCATATTCTTGCCATATCTGTGCAAAGAGCATGCAAGGGGTTTGTTGCAATGCTGGTTTAGCCTTACCAAGACACACAGCCACTTGTTGGTGAGGAGTTCTGGCACTCTTCGTGGTACTTCGTAGCCTGGGCTCTGACCACGGATGGTTTGTTTCATCCCCAGCGGGGGATATCCCAATTCAGCCTCTGTAGGTAGAATCGGGAACAAATTTTGCTTAATGTGGTAGCTCATTAGGGAGTCTTTGTATCATGGAACTGTGAAAGCAATTTAATTCTCTTCCAGTACCTTATCGTGGTGTCCTGCATGCATGTGATGGACTTTTCAAAAACAAGTGGGGTCACCTGGTGGTGATGCTTGTTAGTAGTCTTAGCCTTTATGGCAAAGTCTTGCAATATTTTTTTGCAGAAGAAAGCGATCAGCTTAGCTGTGGCTGTTTTAATCTAATGTCATGAAAGCTAATAGCAAAGGTACCTGTATTTCTTGTTTTAGGAAGACAATACTGGAGGTGAACAAAATATGTAACACTTCAGCTTAAAACCTAACAAAAGTATGTAACACTTCAGCTTAAAAGCTAGCATCTGTAACCCGAGAAATAGGAACCAAAAGCGTGCCATCTTACTAACTTTAAACAAGCCCCAGCTGCCCCTCCAAACAACAGACTTGGCTTAGATCTTGGCAAGACTGATTAAAAATAAACATAGGAGAACATTGACTACATTTGCTCAAGTGCTTTTTTTGATACCTGCAGCCTTAGATTATAAATCGATGTAATGAAGAGAACGTTTATTCCAAATGAATGGCTCATGCGGTAGCAGCACTCCAGTTTGAAATCGTACTGGCCGTATGTTTTTGCAGGGAATGGGAAGAGGTAGGAAAGGATAAAGCAAACGTAGCAAGTAATGATTTTTGGAAAGGGGATTTGTAAAAGTAACTAGACTTCTAGGTTCTTCCTGAAATAGGCAGGATTTATTACTGGAACATTTAGGCTAAAATTCAGTATATATGGGATGTTTTTCAATGTATATTCGTATTTGAGGTCATGAAAACTGTTTCATAACCCCTTTGTTTTTGTGAGCAAAGTTCTTTGCATAGCAGTGAAAAGGGTATACCTGTTAATCTATTGTGTAAAAACTCAAGTTGTCACTATATACCGTGTAGTAACTTTATCACATGTTATGTCAAGTGTGAGCAACTTCTGGCCTGAAGCTTTTGCAATGGAATTTGTACATTTCTATGCATCATTTGAGTTAAATTGCTGAGAAGTTTGTTTTGACTTGTGCTTCGAGATTGACATACTGCATTTGTTTACAATATGAAATATAAGCAATCACATCTTTAAAGTATAGATTATCACCTGCTGCTGTATTTTCTTTAGATGAAACAAATATTGCTGTATGATAGTGAGAAGCTATAAATACAGGATTTGATATTTTTTTGAAAATGCTGTCACTTTTGTATAAGATTAGACATTAAACGTATTTTCAAGACTGTTGTGTTTACTGTTTTTCAATTACTGCTTTTGACATGCTTGTGTAGACTTTTGCCTTGAATGAATAGTAAAAATAGGACATCTTTGATTTGCAAAGACTGAATATAAAATCAGAATTATTTGACTTCTGTGAGTGTTTTTTCCTCTTCCTTTTGTGATTTTTGCAGCCTGTGCATAAAGCTTATTAAGCGTGGATGCGTCCTTTTCTGTATTGTAGCATGTCAGCCTTGGGTATTGCCTATTTGCAAACCACCTTTTTAATTAAGAGAAAAAAGATCTGATCTTCTTAGAGGAGGAATGGGACTTATTTTTCACCCGTGCAGAATGTAGTGTGGATTTTTTTCCTGGCTCTGAACAATTCCTGTGCTAGATTGACACCTGTGGATGTGGTAAGTGACCCGCAAACCAATGTTTTTATATGCTTATCGGGAGTTTGATGGGATAGGGTGTATAATAGCATTTGAGAAACTCCAAGACATGGCAGTGGTGTGAACTGCAAAGTTTGGGTGCCACTCATCACTACGTTTACCTTCTTCCTACATAGTGGCTTGCAGAACAGTTCACCCAGAGCTGGCCAATGCTGCTGCCTTTGTTCACACCTTCACCCTTTCAGCAGGGTAAAAATGGCAGCAGTGAGCAGTAAAGAGTGGAAACAAAAATATTTATCCACTTTAAGGCTTAGAAAACACGCTCTTCTTAGACCATACAACGAATGTAATCCTTACATCTGTGAATAGAACAATGCAATGTGTGGCCAATGCTTTGTCTTGACAGCGGAATTGTCCGCTCCTCTGGATTCCTCAAACGAATTGTCTCTTGCAACTCTTTCTGCATTGGTGGAGACGAAGACATGGGTATGCTGACCCAATTACGTTAATTGCTGACTCCCTGCAGGCCAGAAAGCTTTAACTGAATTTTTGGGGAGCATCTGGCAAGTGATACTTACCTACATAAGTCTTAGGGGAGTGTAGTTAGTTTGGAAAAACTATTCCAGGGGTCTTGCAAAGCAGTGAGTATGTGCATGGTTAGATCCACGATGTAGGATGCGTTAGTTCAGGTCTACTGTTTTGAAGGCAGACGCCTGAACTCTCTCCAGGCAAGTTCAGACCCATTTCTGTGGACGGGCATTGATTCACTGACCAGCCTGTTTAAAACTGCCTCCAGGCTGCCCAAAGGGTGGGATGTTGATGGGAAGGTTGTCTTTAGCCTCTGTGTGGCGAGAGCCCTTAGGCATCTGAGTAAGGACAAAACTTTTCATACATATTTTCCTTAATAGTGGCTTTCCTATTTCTGGAGTTAAGGAGGAAATTCCAATTGTTAGAATGCAATTCTCTACACTTCAAACAGCCGTTATTCACCAGGCACGTAATAGATTAGTATGTGTCATCTGGCAAATCAAGAAATGCAAGTTTCAACTGTAATATAAGCTTCTAATCAACTAGCACATGCTGTGAGATTAACTGTCACGGCATTACACAATGTGGTGTGCTTACCTTTGGGACATCAGGAGTGGACTTGCATCCGGCTGTGCTCTGTGGGTGGATATAGGTATTTGTGAGGTGGGGAGCAGCGAGCCCTGCGCTGGCTGGGCTCTGCCTGGGAATCGCCGGCACCTGGGTGTATGTGCCACTTGTGCACGGGCAGAGGTTGCCGTACTAAAGGTCGTGGTCTGACGAGGGACGATGGCTCGATAGAGGTGACGTTTGCATACTTCATCATGGATCTGGTTTTCCCAAATACATTTTCAAGGTAGTTGTAGTGGGAGGATCAACTATAACTTTTCCTCTGCTCTCACAGTTCAGCAGCATTTGAGTTAATTTGGTCTAAAAATGTGCATGCATACACACACACCCATTAAGCTGATAATAGCAAAGTAAAATTTTCTTTTTTGGGGTCACTTTTGCCTACAGAATCTCTTAGGTATGTGGGAAATCTGTGTGCACCAAGGCGGGGTGCTGTTCAAAGCAGGTACTCTTTGTTTCGGAGGTCTGCTGATCTGGTTGACCCATTTGATGGCAGTGAAGGCGTAAAAATGGGGACTTTGTATCCCTGTACAGCAGACCGTAAGTTATGGTAAAGTTAAGTTACAAGTTAGACCTAGCTGAGTAAAAAGGAATAGTCATGGTAATAGTACAAGCGCTTCAGTTCTGTAGTATCACTTTCCAAAGGGTACCCTCCCTGGTAAATGAGAGATTGAGAGAGAAAATAGCAACACCCGTGTTTCTGTCCTTTTTTTCCAGCTTTCTCATGACGCTCAGCAGGGAAGGGCCGTGCTGCGCAGTCAGTTGACACGCCTTTGGGTTTAAGTTCAGGCCCTAGTTCTGTTGTCTGCGCAAGGTCTTACCTGCTCTTGCAGATTCACGTTCTTGTGGAGATAAGGGGAGGGACTTCTTGTAGCACTTTAACCCTTAAACTCTTGCATCAAGCTGTCCCATCAACCACTGAACTCGTTTCACTTGTCTATTAAGCCATCATCACTGCCATCGCCCCATGTCTTCCTTTTGCCACCACCCCAGTTATCTTTAAACCAGTTACTTCCCTGATAGAATCCCATGTACATCCCGCAGACTGCTCTAACGAATGGGGCAGAGCAGTGGGAATGAGACGGTGGCCATGGTTGAGGAGACACTTGTATTGGGCTGTTTGTCAGTGGGAGGAAGCTCATCCAGGAGAGGAGCTGGAGGACACGGCCGCCGCACGGGTTTAATTTCATGCTGTGCGGAGGAACTCCTTTTTCTGAGCTAGAGAGGGATCCTGGGGAGGATGAGCTATTTCCATTAAAAAGGTTGGATCTTGCGGGGGGAGGCTGGGTGGAGGTCAGGTACCCTGCTCTGCCTTAGCCTGTTACTAGCTGTTTCCAAGTGATGTTTAGGCTGGAGCTGGCATCCTCGGTGTGAAATGGGGGGAATTATTTATAGTTTAGGTTTAAAGAGGAAAACTTGCTGCTGGTGGTGGAGACCATACCCTAAAGCAAACACCAGCTTGTATTGCTGCAAAACTGGATGATGGCATGACTTTAAGCAAGAGAGTGTCCTGGTTTGAGGGAAAATGGAACCAATTTTCTCTTCAGTAACTTTACTTTTCAGTTAAGCCTATTCTAACTAACTGAACTCTCTGGAATTAATGGTGTATTTTTCAGACAGTAGTCTGCTTCCAGAGTGACAAGACCTGATGGTGTCTAATTTATGCCAAGGAATGGGACGCAGAGAGGCTCCTGCTGATCCTTATTGCTGTAACAACAAGACCAGCCAACTTTGGTATTTGCCCCGTTGGAGGGTGGGAAGCGGAAAAGCGTAGAGGGGTCACACCTGCAGGGAGGAGCGGACAGGACAGGTGACCCAAAACTGACCAACAGGGTATAACATCCCATCTGCCTCCTGCTCAGTATAAAGCTGAGGGATCAAAGGGTCAGCTCTCTTCAGTGGCCGGTGTCCAAGGAGGACTCTCTCTGTTCGTCTGCCTTTGATCCCGATCTGTGCATTCCTGAATCCAGTTCCCATCCATCGCTGAGTCCAGGCTGGGACTTTCCCAGTGCCTGCCGGTGACGTGATCGTCATCCTGGGAGCTCCATATGTTTTTGTACATATTGTATATACTTAATTATTTTCTTTTTATTATTTTACTAGTATTTTTTTCCTCAAATATTCATGCATAACCGTTGCATGCCTGTTGCCTCTAGCTGATCAGAGGTGCAGCCATCACATGTAATTAGTTATCGTTATGAGGACCTGTGTGAGGCTTCTGCAACAACCCCAGTAGGTGCCATGTGCTGCAGTAGCAATGAGGAAACTTCTCACTGCAGGGTAAGTTGATTACTGCAGAGAGGATTCAGCTCCTGACTGCTCCCCCTTTGGTAGAACCATAGCATGGTTTAGGTTGGAAGGGACCTCAAAGATCATCTACTTCCAACCCCCCTGCCATGGGCAGGGACACCTCCCACTAGACCAGGTTGCTCAAAGCCTCATCCAACCTGGCCTTGAACACCTTCAGGGATGGGGCAGCCACAACTTCTTTGGGCAACCTGTTCATTAAAGTAGCTTCATTTTCTAATTTTTAAAAATTTAATTTTCATTAAAGTAGTCTAGTTTCTTTTTAAACTCCTAAGTCTCTCTTCTCCCTCATCCTTCTCTCCCTGAAGGGAGATGGTCTCCCTTCTCTGAAGGGAAGTAAAAGACAGCATCTGTCGTTTGTTTTAGTGGCCAGCCCAGCTCAAACCACGACAGAGTCAGACCATCAGCGACAAGGAGAAACTTTTTCAGAATGAGAACAGTCAAGTGTTGGAGGGGGTTGCCCAAACTCTCCATCCTTAGAAGTTTTGAAGGCCGGCCTGGATGAAGCCCTGAGCAGCCTGGGCTGAGCTCAGAGCTGGCCCTGCTCCGAGCAGAAAGTAGGAACCTCCTGATGTCCCTTCCCACCCAAATCACCCCTTGATTCTTAAGAAATTCGCACTGTTCCACATCTGATTAAAAGCAAACATGGAATTTATCTGTTCGTGAAACAAATTCAGAAGGTGACAAACGACAGCGGATTTCATTTGTGACTTCTTGGGCTTACTCTGGCTCATTAACGGAGTGTCATTCTGGGGTAGATCTTTGGCTTCTGGTGGGAACCCAGTACGTGCTAACAAGGGCTGATCTGTCAGGATACTCCATTTTACCAAGCTGTTAATGGATAATGAAAAGTAAAACTGTATTATAGTGCCTTTCCACAAGAACGTGCTTAATTTGCATGATGTGAAAAGCTTGATATAGTGTGTTATGTGATAGAAATTGTTCAGAGGGGCTTCCAATCCCAGGCTTCCTCATTTGCCCGTATTCGCCTCAGTTATAGGGCACCGCGCTCCAGCACGGGGAAGGTGGCAGAATATCCTTCCTATTTCTAAGAAAACTTAAAATAGAATTAATGCTTTAATATCCCACTGCTGCTTCTCTCTGCGTGTTGGGCTGTGTAACGCTGGAATTTGTTGGTGCTCCTCAAGGAGATGACATCAGAGTCGATTATCTTGAAAGCTTTTTAATACAGGCACTCTTAACTCTTAACAGCTTCCACTTCACGCTTTCCCCTTTGCGTTTCAACCTTGATGCTGTCCCCGTTTTCTCGCTCAGAAAGCCGAGCTTGAGCAACGCCGCGTCACCCGGAACATGGGGATGATCCCGTGAGTAGGTCTGAGCTGCTGCTGCCATCCTCCTCGCCTTGGTGCTCTCCTCTTGGTCTGTACTGGCTGTCAGAGTAAGTAGCTGCTAAAAAGAGGACATCTGTGGAGTGACCGCCCTGAGTCGGTCAAAGAAAAAAGCAGATGCTGGAAAAATGAGCTCATGGCTGGTGTGCACAAGCAAAGCCTGGTGTGGTTCCTCTAGTTTGTTGCTCTGCGAGCTGGTGGCTGCAGATCCAGCGTCCTGCTGCCATCGGCAGAGGGCAGCGGTGCTGCTCCCAGCCCTCCCGGCTGCTCTCCTTGCAAATCCTCCCTGCCAGGGAAGGCTGGATGTGGTTTGATTATTTTTAACATTGAACGTGATTAAAAAATGGGGAAAAGCAACGACACTTTAGCGGCTTACAGCGCTCTTCGGGAAATGGCGTTACCGCTTGCTTCCTTGCACAGAATGTGTTAGGTTTGACTTCTGCAAGAAGAACACAAACATGCTGTACATGAGATTTAATTCTGAGCCCTGTTTAGTGTAAGGCTTCATAAGAGAATGTGCTCTGCAAAAATCTGGTATCAAAAGCAGTGCAGCAGAGAAGGAAAGTCTGCTTAACCGGCCAGGACTTTCCCATCTCCTCTGGTTTCCTGAGCTATGGTAAAAGCCGCCCATTGCGGTTGGACTCAATGATCTTTAAAGTCTTTTCCAACCTAAATGATTCTATGATTGCTGTTGTAATAAAGTTATTGTAAAGTAAACTCTTCAGAGTGGTTGGTATTGCAGCTGCCTTTCTGCTGGATCAGGCTGAACTGGCCTGTCTTTCTTTGGCCTTCACCTTCCCCCTGTGTTCAGCGTGGTGGTATCACACGGGGCTTTTACTCTCCTGTCGAGTATCTTTCCCAGAGCAAAGCTGTGCCTGGGCCAGCTGGAGGCAAGAAGCCCCCAGGGCCAGGTTGGCTGTGTGAGTCCTCTACCTGCCCCCTGGATGTCCTGGTGCTACACCCAAAGAGACACCAGGGTCCCACCCTGGCTTTGGTGGGCGTAGGCTTGGACTGATTCAACGCCCTCCTGCAACACAGCCCTCTTCCTTTCGGCTTTTTAGGCTGGATTAGCTTTCTGTAAGATTGAAGGAGTTGGCTGCGTGTATGGGCAAGCACAGAGTATGGCCAAGAAACGCACCAGGACCTCATCTTTTTGATGGCAACAAGCCACGGGAGTCTTTCACCCCATCTTGCACTGGTGTTTGGGATCGCTGTAGGGCTTTCCCGTCCAGTTATTTAATAACGTTAGGATGAAGGACCTTCCTTAAGGGCCCTGGGGCAGTGTGCTGCACAGAGCTTGGTGCGGCAGAGGAGGTAGTTGCTATTAAGTTTGAAGCCAGGGGGTGTTTGACAACTGTTGTAAATCTCTGTTGACGCAAATGGCTACAGGACTCGCTTAATGCTTGGAAAGCAACTTAATGGTCAGATCAGCCCGTCAAGTGCAAAGTGCTTCTCATTTATTCATCTTTAATAATGTAAAAGCTTCAAACTAGCATGGTTTTGCTCATCTACAGCATCGGCGTTAGAAGCTGCGCGAAGCTTTCTGGGGGTGGACTTGCCGTTCTCCCGGCACTGTGGGAGCAGGAGGGCACTGGAGGAGCTGCACCTTCACAGCAGTACTGTCTTTTCTAGGAGGAGGAAGCTGCAAAGGCAGGAGTTTTGCTTTGTGCTTTATGAAGAGAGAGTAAAGGGGAGCTGCTACAGGAAAAAGTCGGCAGGTCCAGCCTTGCTGGTACTTGTGAAGGCACACGAGAGCAGCAGGGATGCTGCTGCGAGCATCAATGCTCTGTGTCTGCTGCTTTTGCTTTCTTTGCCATCCAACTTGAGTTGTTGAAGTTCTCAACTTTTTCCTCTGCGTTGAATTTTTCACTAGCGCTAGAGCAGGGCGGCGTTGGGGTGGGGAGCGGTGTGAGTAATGCAGCCAAGGAAGCTCTTGAATGAGCCATCTCCCCAAAAAGGGCTGGATGAGGAGGAGCGAGGCTGTCTGATTCTCTGCAGGAGGCTGTTTTTCCAAAGTCCTGGGAGGACATCGCAGAAGCCTGACAGGCTGCGGAGGACAGTCCCGTTGCCTGCTTTCCCCGCGAGGTGGTGAGTCAGAGGTGACTCAGCTGCTGGTATGAAGGGACACCTCGGGGACGTGCAGCCTGGGGCTCCACAAAGGCAGCTGTGGCACTCAGAACCTCATCCCTGTGTCTGGAGAAAGGAGGCGACGTGGTGGCGGTTCCCGTTCCCCAGCCTGGGAGGTTGCACGGGGGAGGAAAGAGAGATGGTGGCTGAATTCAGCCCCTTGGGATTGTGTCAAGCACGGCCTTGGGGGTAGATCTGCAGCCCAAACATTGCACATGATGGTTGCTGCTGACCCCACCAGTCAGGCCACAGAAATCACGAGACTGATAAAATCATCACAGGGATGTGCGTTGTTCTGCTCTGTAATGGGGAACAGATCTCTCGTGCCCTTGAGCTTCTTGCCCTCTAGATTTGTATCCTTCCCGTTAATCTACTGTCAAGAAGACAGGAGAGAAGCAGCTTTCTGTTTATTAATTTCCAATAAGCCGTTTGAAATCACTGCTTTAAAGTTATTTAACTTCATAGCGATAGGTCACCCATTGGGATGGGGTCTTTTGCCTCTGGGAGACTTGGTATCCACACGAATAGACGATGCAGAGGACACTAACTCCTGACATAAGTCAGTATAAAGGATACTGGGACCAAGTACAGGGCTGATAATTCTAAGTTGTAGTTGCAAACTGTCATTTCTATATGTATTTTTTTATGTGTGTGTATATCATAGAATCATAGAATGGTTTAGGTTGGAAGGGACCTTAAAGATCGTCTACTTCCAACCCCCCTGCCATGGGAAGGGACACCTCTCACTAGAGCAGGTTGCTCAAAGCCCCATCCAACCCGGCCTTGAACACCTCCAGGGATGGGGCAGCCACAGCTTCTCTGGGCAACCTGGGCCAGGGGCTCACCACCCTCACAGTCAAGAATTTCTTCCTGAGAAGCCATTAGCCCTTGTCCTATCACTACAGGCCCTTGTAAAAAGTCCCTCTCCAGCTTTCTTGTGGGCCCCTTTCAGATACTGGNTCTCTGGATGAGCATCCCTTCCCTCCAGCGTGTAAACCACTCCACATGCTTGGTCAACAAACTTACTGAGGGTGCACTCAATCCCACCATCACCAACAAAGATGTTAAATAATACTGGTGCCAGTACCGACCAGTACCGACCCCTGAGGAACACCACTTGTCACTGCTTACCCCGTGGACATCGAGCCATTGACTGCAACTCTTTGAGTGCAATCGTTCAGCCAGTTCCTTATCCACCAAGTGGTCCATCGGGCAAATCCATGTCTCTCCAATTTAGAGACCAGGACGTCATGTGGGCCAGTGTCAAATATGTATGTCTGTATATATATATTTATGTGTGTATATATATTATGTATAAAAATATGTATTTTTTTAACCTGTTCTTCAAAACAAACCAACCATCAAGCCTTAAGCAGCCAAACTCAGCATCCTCCTGCCCTTCTCCAGCAGGGGACAGGGGCTGCCTGAGCCACTGTCATGGCACAGCCGGCCACCTCCTCTGGTCCCTGCCCCTGGTGGTGGCACACGGTGGCTACTGCTCCAGCCCCCTGCTCTCCTACCGCCTCTGCTCACTCTCCAGGCTTCTGCCATCCAGTCTCCATTAATTAATTTTTGATCTACTCAGTCTTGTGCAGTTCTTCAGCTTAAATGGCTTCTTTTAAACTACCATAGTAGGTAGTTAATTACCCCAGTGGTAAACATTGCCGTGACACGGTGGCAGGCAATCAACACCACTCAATAGACGGTGGCACTTCGAAACTATTGCGGAGCAGCAGGTTATTACTAGAGGAAAATGTTTAATAATGTATGTGGCCGTATAGTGTAATGGTGCCTGAGTGTCTTGGGAACCCAGAGGTGGTGGGTGAGTTACTCCCAGTCTCGGACCGACACCGACCCCGTCGTGGAATTGAGCTGATTAGCTCCTTTCTGGCTGTATTGCTGGATGGCCACTAAATATCACTTGGCTCTTGCATGCTGTCAGATGAACGCCGGGCATTTTAGAATGGGGAAAGTAAATGGTGGTTAAAGGATGCATTTTGCCACAGCGGAGGGCACGTCAGAGCGCACGTCCCTGAGGAACGGCATGACCTGACGGCCGAGCCACCTGCCCAGGTCCCCCGTCTCCCCCACCCCTTGGGTTTGCACTTGGGGGCTTTAAATGGCACACCCTACCACGCGGGGCTGAGTTTTACATTAAGAGTCGCTAAAGCAAATTGGGTATGTATGAGTGCTTAAAGAAAAAACAACAAATCTATGCCTCTTTTCAAGAAATTACTATTTTTTTCACCTGCTTTTGAAAAGCAGCCAGCCCTGGGTCGCAAGGCCGTGCGTGACCAGGCGTTGCAACGCTGCAGGCGAAAGACGTGATCACCGTGACTTACGTCCCCCTACAGAGCCGGGGCCTTCGTGCGCTGCCTTCCTTGCTTGGTGCTCTGGCAGTAAACCCAGCCACTTTCTTTGCTTCGTGCCAGGAGGCAAAGCTTGGAATCCGCAGCCGCCGCACCTCCGTGTCCCACCGTGGGAGTCACGGCATGGTGACGCCGGTGGAGCAAAGCGAAATGCGGCCGTTTCATAGCTCTGCCCGCCAAGGGCTCTCAGCACCCACCCAGTGAATGCTGAAGGGACGCGCTGCCTCATCGTCCCCACTGCTGCTTGGTTTATTGAAGTGAAGAAATCAGCACAGATTTCGATTTGGGTCCAGCATTTTTTTTAACACCGTGTATCTGTTGCACAGCTGGAAGCACAAAGCTTGTGGCATTGGAAGTGGAAAAAACGAGGCAGACCTCTTCGGTCAACGTTTGGAGCCTTCGAGTGAAATCCTGAAAACAGCAATACAGGTTTTTAATGAAAATACCTCTTGCCAAAGATATTTTGGGAGGTGTCTGGGGGAGCAAAGGAGAAAGCGATGCACTAACGAGTAAATACAGCCTTATCTGGGAAGGCAGAAGTCACCGGAACCTGCTTAAAAAACACTTAGTGCGTGTCACTTCAATCGACTTTATGAACATGTGCTTCTCTCCATTAATACACTCCCAGAAAGGCCACGTTTTAGAAAGATGCTGGAGGAAGGACTGGAAGTGTTGTTGTTATGAGAAGCAGTGATCTCCTTCCACTGGTGTTACAGACTCAGGAAGCTCCAGACACTCACGCAACGTACCAGGGATCCTTTAACATCGGCAAGTTTGCTGATGACTCAAAACTGGGAGGGGTGGCTGACACACCAGATGGCTGTGCTGCCATTCAGCGTGACCTGGACAGGCTGGAGAGCT
>VYXH01003340.1:162160-189395 GCA_013397275.1 Burhinus bistriatus
GGGGGTGGTGTGTGTGTGTATGGGGGTAGATCAAATGCAAAACTCCACATTGAGCCGTGCTTCTCGGAGGACAAGGAGGGTGCTCGCGTGGTTTGCGCTGCCGCGTGGTGCTTCCCTGTGAGCAAAGAGCAAAATCCCAGTGAAAACCCATCGAGAGGCTGGAGGGAGCCGAGAGCTCTCGGGGCAGAGCAGCACCAGGTCCCCGTGGCCGGCTGTCCCCTCTCCGCTTGACGCCAGCAGCGTTGTAAGGTGAACGATGGCGTTGCATCAACATCAACCGCCCCGCAGCGGCTGATTTCATCCGGAGGGGGTTTGGGCTGGATTCATCCCCAGAGCCGTTCAGGCTGCTCGCGGCGGTGACCCTCGATTTCTCCTACAGGTATCAGAGGAGGGTTTGTTCTGCGGTACCGGAGCTGTCGGCTCTGCCTGGCAGGTACATGACGGGGACTTACCAATTTCCAGCCCGTTGCCGCTGATAAACTGTAACTCTTCTCAAAAAAATCTTTATTTTTCAGGTGGTGTATGTTAAAAATGACTTATGCATCCTTTGTCTTTTTGTTGTAGGAAAAATGTCAGACGGTTTCTCTGTAAGTATGGCTTGCTTTAAAAAAAAAACGTGGGGGCTGATTGTTTGATTGCCTTGTAGCAGGGACCTTCAGCAGGGGTGGGAGCACGACTTCGCCAGCCTGTGTCATTCCCCAAATCCACTCCAGTTATATCAGCACTTACTGGTTTTCTGGAAACTCCAGCTCAGGAACTCACCCCCCCTCCCATCGCTGCTGGGGAGCAGTTGAGCTCTTGGCACATGCTGTAGGCTACAAAAGCTGGGTGTTGGAGGACTCAGCCTGACCCCAGGATTAATGTCACCCACTAACGCTCCTCCTCTCCCCTCTGTCCCCAGTTATCCGACGCCTTGTCCACCAGCAACAACCCGAACCCCTCTGCCCCCTCACCCCAAGGCTGGCCTTCCTGGGGGAACCAGCCACCAGCTCCTGGGGGGTTCCCGATGTACCCTGGCCCTCCGGGGACCTATCCTGGCTCACCAGCAGCACCAGGGACCTATCCTGGAGCACCAGGAGCATATCCTGGAGCACCAGGGCCGTATCCTGGAGGACCAGCAGGACAGGGACCATATCCGGGAGCACCAGCAGGACCAGGGCCGTATCCTGCCCCAGGACAACCGCCCAGTGGCCCTGGATTTGGGCCCCCACCTCCACAGGGGGGACCAGCTCCTCCCATGGTAACAGCTCCATCATATTATAAGCGTTTCTGTCTTCAGTGCCTGATTTTGCTTGGCCATGGGAGGGACCTGGGGCTGGCTGTCCCCAGGGGAAGCGGTGGCATGGGTGGTCACTGTGTCACGGGGCTGCCCCCGGTGTGTTGTCACACGGAGACCCAGCCCGTGTGTGTTCGTTTGGCTTTTGACATGCTTTTTTGCTAACACCAAACCCCCGTTGTCTCCCAGAAAGTCCCCTTCGAGCTGCCCCTGCAGGCAGGACTCGTCCCTCGGATGCTCATAACCATCACGGGGACCGTCAACCCCAACCCAGACAGGTACCGGGGCTGTCCAGCGCCGAGGGCAGGGGTGGGTCCACAGGGTGAGGGCTCTGCTGCATTTTCCATTCCTGAATAATACCTGCCTGGTGTAAAAATCAAATATTACACTAAATAATGACCCCTGTCATTGCCCAGTGGGGTGTGTGGGGCATTTTCCTGCCTGCTTGCTGCTGCTTTGGGCAAGCCCCATAACAGAGCCCAGGGCTTTTGGAGAAAAAGCAGTGAATCCATTGTTGTCGTTGCAGGTTTTCACTGGATTTCAAGAAAGGGAATGACATTGCCTTCCACTTCAATCCCCGCTTCAAGGAAGACAACAGGAAAGTCATCGTCTGTAATTCGATGTTCCAGAATAACTGGGGAAAGGAGGAGAGGACAGCTCCTAGGTTTCCATTTGAAGCTGGAAAAACCTTCAAGGTAACAAAAAAAAAAAAACAACAACAACAAAAAAAACAAACAAACAAACAAAAAAAACCCAAACAAACCCAAACCTCAGCCTTAATGTGCCAACAGCACCTGCACCACTCGCCGGGAGGGTTTGGTCAGGGCTGTGTAACAAGACTCACTGTAAGGACCTTGATGCTTTCACACAGGAATCAGCTCCCAGAGGTGCTTTTGGGGCTCCTCTGGCTTCCAGCACAGCAGGTCCTACCACACCTTCCCCACGCTTCTTACCCCCCTCCAGGTGCCCAGGCTATAACTTTTCCCCACTTCTGTTATTCCCATTTATTATTCAATCCTCATTATCTACCCTGGAACTGCAGTGGTTGGGCAGGTTTCTATACTGCGTTTTCCCTGTTAGCAGCCAAGGTCTCTTCACGAGCTTTTTTTTCTGCAAAATAGGTTCACATTGAGTGAGAACACAGCTCTCACTGTGTGAACCGTGGGGTACTGCTTCTTGAAAGCACTGTCATAGTCAGGAAGAGACAAACTGTGAGCTAAAACCTGAAAGAGGAAGAATATAGAGGGCTTTGGGGAAGGCAGAGGTCACCCGTGTTTTTGCAGCTGAGAGTTGCTGCGCCAGCTCGTCCACATGCCACCGGGCTGGACTCAGCTGGCAGCAGCTTTTGGCCAGTGCCAGCCTGCTTGAGTCCATGGCTTAAAACATCTTCCTAGGACAAATCTGATGGTTATCTTTTGGGGTTTGTATTTCAGCTCCAGATCCTCTGCGAGGTGGATCACTTCAAGGTAGCAGTCGACGATGCTCACTTGCTGCAGTACGGCTTCCGCGAGAAGCAGCTGAATGAGATCACCAAACTCTGCATTGCTGGGGACATCACCCTCACCAGCGTCATGCCAAGCATGATCTAACTACAGCAGTACAATTTTAATGCGAATTTAGTGCTCTTAATGTGGCTGTAACAGAAGCACCTTCTCAGAGGAATACTTTGAGGTAATAAAACATACTTTCACAAGTCAAATTTGTTTTCAGTAAGATCTCAAAAGACACGACATCCTCCAGCAAGCTGAATTCAAATGCAGACTTATCTGAATTCTGGCTGTAGAGAATCTCTTTGTCGAAGGATGATGACTAGGAGCCGTTTTATTTCTACAGAGAGGAGCAGTCGGGAAAGCAGCCTGTGGGGTCCTGCCGCTGGCGCTGTGAACTAGGGCAGCCATCTTCAACCCCATCTTCTCCAAGTACTCGGTAGCAGTCCGTAACTTGGTATTTCTAGCCTCAGTTGCTTTGCTAAGTAGAGCAGTTATTCCTTTTTCACTAAAAGAATCAAAATAGCGCAGCAAAGCACTTAAGTTCATCCCCGCCCGGGGAGGAGGAGATGCACAGTCAGGCTGTGAATGGGTTGTGTGTGATGCACAGAAATGTCACCGCACTGGAGTTGTCCTTAGGAAACACTGGAAAACGGGGAAAACAAGAGCCTGTGATCCTGACCAGAATTAGGTATTTCAAGAGGGGGTTCAGAGCTGGAGGAAGTAAAACCTCTGCCCTAGACCGTGGCTAGAAAAGTTACCCCTCTCCTTCATCTCAAAGGCCAATTCTGCCCATTTGGTGGCCCAAATCGGCATGTCCTGAACACACTTCCCTCCCAAGTGAGAGCCAACTTATACAAGTGTTATGTACCCCATGGAACGGATCACGAGCCTTGTACTTCTCTCCCCTTATCGTTTCTGTGTGAGTCAAGACCGGTTTCAAGGGTGGGGAAGTTTATTGGCAAGTTCACCTCATGAGTCAGGCTGGTAAAAAAAGGAAAAAAAAAAAAGAAAGTATGTTCCCTTCGCTGTGAGTCATTCTCCTGGTCTTGTCTGCAAAACAGGAACAGCACAACAGCATCTCTTTGACATGTCTCATCCTCTTTTATAACAGTCGCTTCATTTGTACTCGGGAGATACCAAGTTACAACAAGCACAGTGTTGAAATTTCTAGCAGATGCAGTAGCCTAGACCAGCACACTGCTAACATTGGCTTAAGCGTAATGTCATGTCAGAAATCCCTCGTTAACTATTATTTGTAGCGCAGGGTTGAAGACTGAACAGAGCAGGCAAGTCACTAAGAGCTGTTTGAAACTATCCATATAGCTGGAGTTTAGTAATGAAGAAAGTCGATTCCAGCACAAGTAACACCAAGTCACATTTGCTTCCTCTGTTTCTTTCAGTGTAATCAGGACACAGCTTCCAGGTTAAAAGTTAAGTCTGACAAGCTCCCCCAGCTGTAGTGGCAATGCTTTCTGCTGAGGGATTTGAATTACCTTTGCTTGGTTTAAAATAAAAGTTCGTGGAAGAATGTGCCTATTACACTGAGGTCACCATTACAAGAAGCAGCCCAGTCAGGTATTTGTTGAAAATATAACAGGAGGTACTCTACACTACTCAAATACAGAGTATATAACTGGCATGCTCCTCATGCATAAATATACTCCAGTCCAGATAAGAGAATGCATAAGGAACAAGATGCAAGAAGAAGCTGAGGTTAACATGTCAAGTGTTCAGAGAAAGAAGGTAAGAGATTTTCACATGAAAAAGCAAAGAGAGAATAGGGTTTGGCTTGAAGGTACTTAAGATATTCAATAGATAACTGTGTCCTTAAAGGAAGTAATAACCAATGCCTATTTTAACAGACTGCCAGGAAACGATAGTATCCGACTCTGAAATCCTCATTCTGAGATAGTTTCTACTACTACAAAGCAAGTGGTTGTTGAACACCAGGAAGACTCCCACAGGAAAGAATTACATGCGTCAAACCCTGCCGCAGCTGCTCATCAGGCAGAGTTGTTAACGCACAGAATCCTGGAGCTCAAGGGTGCGACAGTCCACTCGCAACCGTGACGGAGTATGAAACAGTGCTTCGGGGGGCCAACAGGCTGAGTCTTCGCCCCAGAAGGTGTCCTCGCATCAGAAGTAGGGCACAGGTACAGCTAGTCTGATAGGCATCTTATTGGAGTAATAACAATTCATGAGGTAAGCAAGCTCAGGACAGAAAAGCTTAAAGATTAATAGTTTTATAACTCGAAGTAGACAGGAAATACATGAAATTATACCAAAAAAATAATATTTTCAGAATGTAGTAAGAATATGCCCTCATTGGATACAGCAGGTAAAACCAACAAATACTCCGCTACTAATATACAGCAGTACTTAGGGTGCATAATGACTGCACCATAAAACATTACAAAATATTTTAATAAGTTCCACTACAAAACACGACCGGTATTCATTCACTCAGAACACAGTTCAAGGGTAGTGAACCGTATTCCAGATATTCTCTGTGGGTTTTTTGGTTAATATTATTTACACATTTTGAGTTTCCAGTCACTCTATTTTTCCCCAGAGGGAGAAAGGGGAGAAAATACAATAAGGTCACTGAATGCTTCAGCTGCTGCAAACTTCTGGGCTTGGCTCTTGGCTGGAGTGAAGGGAAGCTCAGCATCCAGCTTTGGCTGTGGGAGAAATCAGAGCGTGAAGTGTCTGAGGAACAATTACTCGCTCTGCAAAACACCACTGCAATGACACACAACATAAGCTAACAGCAAATCCCCCTTTCTCTAACAACATCTACATAAACACCAGACCAACAGCAATTACTGTCAGGCAACTGCTGATGTATGTTCGGTGCCTGCCTACTTCAGAGGCCACTTAAACATCGCGGCACAAAAACTAGCACAAAATGCTTTTCACAAGGGAACAGGAGAAGCATGCCATTCTCTCGCCTCTCAGTACTGTGGACACATCACGGCTTTAGAGTAAGCAGAGCACCAATCTGTCGGGCAGATCTGAAACCTGCAGCGATTCAGTAGATGTACTAAGTATATTAAGATGTGCTTGCTTATATATGATGCTGTATCAAAGCAACAGTCACGGTTCAGAATCATGTACCGCTGTAAGTACCATGACTTTTCTAAGTGAAATTTTGCAAGCTTATTTCCAAACATAAAATAAGAACTGAATATGTGGTCCATTTCAAGCAGTAATCCATATTTTACAGAGGGCTTTTCACATGAGACAGAGGAAACCGTACACCCAAATTCTTGTAATAATTCAAAAGGTTTTGCACACCTGCTTTTCCCTGTTGAATCTTACTTCCAGCTCTAGAATATAAAGCTATAAGAAAAAGGGGATGGGACAGACCTAGAAAACTCCAAGAAGAAAGTGGAAGGAAAAGGCCAGGCCATTCATTATGTTAGTAAATATTTACAAGGAAATCCACCAGAAATAGAATGTAAAGAATCAATCTGATAGGAATCAGATATTCTTCTGTTATAAATGTCTTGATTGATCCTACACTCATTATGTGCAATAGGGAACTGTGAGTGAGGCCAAGCAGGGAGACAGGAGTCGAGGCTTGTATTTAGAGTAAATTATATGAACTGGCTTGGTAACATTTTACAGAGTTTAATTTACTTTGTGCAGTAACTGACTCTGTAGGAAAGGTTAACAGTACTGTAACATGCAGATTGTCTTAGTCAAATAAACTTGAAGGTCAACTTACCATATCAAGAGGATTTCTGCTAATGGATGTCAAATCACTACATGAAACATCTGAAAAAAAAGAATATTTCATTTTTAAAAAAAAGTTAGTCTGATGATGCCAAAGCTGAAAAAACATACTGCTTTCTGCATTTACCAAAAAACCCCCAAACCATAAACTGTCTGTATTTACTTCAAGCCTTTTATATTAGCTTTCTCCTTCACATATCATGTGGAGACTATACAGAAAAATCTGAGGGGCACTGTTTGCTCCTGTGCAATGTGTCATACCGGCTAAAGCAGCTGCTGCTAACAGCATACAAAGATCAATCAAGCTACAACGACGGTGACTTCAAAGAGTAATATTGAGATTATCATAAAACTTTAGAATAATTGTAAGGCCTCAGCAATACCACGAAACTATACTGAGCAGCTTTAAGGTATTCACCTGTTTGATGTATTTTTGGTTCTCCAGAATGAGCAAAGTTAGTCTCTGTGCACATCTCCTTCTCTGGACTGCACATGACAATATCTTGTCCTTGTTCTGCAGCAGATAGTTCCATCTCTTCCATGCCATCCATTACTTTTAATTGACTGTTAGAATTTTCCAGCACCTGAAAAAGAGGAATTTTTTCCACTGTTCCTAGTCCTCTGAGAGGCTAAGATCTCTGTAGTAGCTACATTTGCTTCCTAGAGAGCCAAAAGGAAAGCATCAGTGAAATCAGGCAGACATGAGGCAGACCTATGACACTAGGAGGCTTTGTTTTCTTTTTTGTCTGCAATAAAATTATGTTACGTCAAACCAAGTCCATACATCTAATCTGCAGTTTCTATAGACAATTCAGGAGAGATGGGGTTTTAACTCCAGACACTGCACAAAGGACATGCAGGACACGGCTCGCAGCTTAACACAGTGATTCATTTCACATTAAGTATTTCCCAAACACCCTTGTAACCTTGATAATCTTCTAGAGAGTATAAAGGAAGTTCTTCCACATGAAAGAAGATTTTGAACTTAAAGTGCCAAAAACATTCTGAGGATGTTCTCTAATGAGACTTCACCTCAAGGAAAACCTATCAGCAATACTGAAAGTTAAAGATTACCACAGTTTTCCCCAGAGAGTGACATCGCCAACAAGCAATTTCTCATTTGACAGGGAAAGGATGAAGTAAAATGCCTAAAAATAAATTAGTAACCAAGATTATTATTATTTTTTAAATATATATTATATATGCGAGGAGGTGGGGGGAGGAAACGACTGTTGTAGTCATGCACAAATCCAAGCAATAACAAATAAAATTCCCAATGAAAGGTCCTAAAGGATGATTAACTGCAAAGCACTGGCTTTCACCGAGTTGCACGGTACCATCTGAACTACGGAGGCCACATTCCTTTTTTTAAGGCTACTCAAATATAGGCTTGTCACCAAGTCCTCAGACATTTCAGGGCACGGATTTCTGAACTCTGATACTTGTATTAGTAACACTGCTCTTGCGATCCCTTTAAACAGTTGAACA
Source organism: Burhinus bistriatus (assembly GCA_013397275.1). NCBI lineage: Eukaryota > Metazoa > Chordata > Aves > Charadriiformes > Burhinidae > Burhinus > Burhinus bistriatus. Next base: position 170,153 of record VYXH01003340.1, read on the forward strand.
GCCCAACACTCTGCTATGGCACCAGGAGGACCCAGACAGCTAAATACTACTGTTGCCTTTAGTCATGGTTGCCAAATGCAAAAGCATTTTAAAAAATTCACACCAGAAAACAGGTAGTGGACTTCGAAGGAACACTGCTTGCCCAAGCAACAAGTGTCATCATACAGCAGCCGACAAAAGATAGCCCCCAAAGAGCTAGGCAAGGCCCCCAAACTGCAGCAGTCCCTAACTGTGTTCATACTGAGAAGGAAAAAGCACCAGCCTGAGTAATACAGAAGACACCTCAATGAGGATTTTATCAGAAATCCAAGTGTCTGGGGCTAATAAAAAGAAGTTATTTTTTTTTTTAGTTAATAATAAATAAAATATTTAAAGCACATCAATGAGCTATGCATGACTTACCTCAGTTCCCTCTGCTGTGCCAGCAACACGACTGTGTTCTTCTACAGAAATGCTGAAAGAGAAACCACAACATTTTCATTCTTCTCGATCATCTTTTGACTTACCCAACTGATCTTACACTTGCTTGTTTGGCACTGGTCAGCTACATCAAATTTTCTGGAAAAACCCAACTTCTACCCAGCAGTAAAATTACATTTGGGCAAAGCTCTTAATATTTGCTTGACAGAAGGAAAAGACACAAGGACTTTGCAACATTTATCACTGTCAAATTGGAAGGTATATTTAATGGGTATCAATACTAATTTTTTGTACAAAGTTAATTAAAAGCTGCCTTAACATGTCTACCTTTGTTCAAGAAAGACACCAGGGAGTTTTTCCAGCGGGGGAGTTTTTCCACAGGGAAATTGGTGTGTTTTCAAATTTTGTGCTGGGTGGAAGCCTTTGAGCACTGGTGGTGTTTGGTCTGTAGTTGTATCCTCAGGGTTACGAAGTACAGAAGGAATGCTCTGAAGCAAAGCTCTACTGGATGATCTTGGAGTTGCCAGTTTTTCCGAAGTCTGCTGGGAAGATCTGCGAGGTGTCTTTGAAAGTAAGCCTGAAAAAGTGTTTAATGTTTCATTATTACAGGAGTTTCCAGAAGATGAAATTAACTGTTTGTTTGGGTTACTCAGCCTGGAGAAGAGAAGGCTCCAGGGAGACCCTATAGCAGCCTTCCAGTATCTGAAAGGAGCCTACAAGAAAGCTGGAGAGGGACTTTTTACAAGGGCATGGAGTGATAGGACGAGGGGCAATGGCTTCAAACTGGAAGAGGGGAGATTTCGATGAGATCTCAGGAAGAAATTTTTCACTCTGAGGGTGGCGAGACACTGGCCCAGGTTGCCCAGGGAAGCTGTGGCTGCCCCATCCCTGGAGGTGTTCAAGGCCAGGTTGGATGGGGCTTTGAGCAACCTGGTCTAGTGGGAGGTGTCCTTGCCCATGGCAGGGGGCTTGGAACTGGATGATCATTAAGGTCCCTTCCAACCTAAACCATTCTGTGATTCTAGCTAGGAACGCTATTGTTTTCTGCTTGCTGAATTGTCTTCTACAAATATTATATTGAAATCTTATATACACCGCAAGAAGAAATTGAATAGAGGTGACAAGAGTAGGTCAATAGGTTAGAAAACTACCTTAACTCCAGCTAAGCAATTTAGTAATGACTATCCTTTCACAAAGAACCTGAAATAATGCGACTTACCATTCTTATTAAAAAGTCCATCTGATGAAAGCGGTCATTAATTTCCATCCTTCACATTATATAATTTTAATAGAATTAAAATTACACAGATTCAGAATTGATTCTTATAACACATTCTCTGCTAGAGCTGTCTTAAACCCAGTGTTGCTCAAAGCTTTTCAGAACGTCTCCTCTACTACTAAGAGGCATACAAAAAAACTGCTAATCTTGTGATGTGGAAAGAGATCTACACAAAAAAATAAACTGGGAAATTCAAAGTCAACTTAGGAGCTAGAAATGGGAGAGAAGCAGAATGTCTCCCAAAGAATCAAGGATTACTGAAAATACTGCAATCTATGTGAAGCCAGTAAGATAGATACTGAAAACAGTTATATTTTGAGCATCTGCTCAAAAAACCCTAACAAGCAGCTTTTACAGCAGACTGAAATTATGTTACAAACTTGTTGAACATGAATATAGATTACCGTTATACTTTATTTCCAGCTTTGAAGACAGCACTACAAGAGATTTAATAAAAAAAAAAATATCCCAATTCCTGTCTTACAAGTAGAGGACATCAGCCTGCATTGACATTCAACAGGTTCACCAGGTAAGTCTGGGAACACTCAGATAAAAGTTCATTGTTAAACACATGCTGAAAAAACATGAACCAGCCACTTTTACCTCTCTGTCTAAGCAGAGATTTCATGTTGCCATAATCACTCAAATCAGTACATTTATGTAGAACAGTTTACTTTGGATCCCTGACCTAATTAACCACTAGTTGAAATATTGTGTCCAGCACAGGAGTTGTACCCATTATAAACAGCCTAATTCCTCTCCTCAATGAGACCGGTTAAACTCTATTCAATACTTGCAGGTCACAGAAATCATGATTAAGCTTCACCTACCTGGAAAGGTTTTCACAGGGCTTTCAATTCTGAAAAATCCTGCATCAAAAACCACTTTTTCTACTTCTGGTAGTCTCTCCTGATGTGTACAATCAGCAGCTCCGTCATGCTTCATTTTATCCCTCATAGCTGCTTTTATAGCAGCAAGCCGGTTTCGGGCAGCAGTTCTTCCAGCTGCTCCCAGCTTTGGTTCAGACACCCCATTTGGAATAGTCTTTTTAGTCTTTTTCTGAAATTGTAAGAAAGTCTAGGTCACATCTGGAAGCTTTGGACAGAAGCAATTGCACAGGAACATCTACGCAGCTGCTGGTCACGCACAGAGACAGCAACTGGCAACAGACATGCTGGAGACAAGGTCTCCATTCACCTCTTGAATCTCTTGGACTGCCATTCAGCTATTAACGTTAATTTGTGATGACAATATTAAGGATTTTTCATATTAATTCTGCAGTTCAGGAAGACTCAGTACAGCTTTTTTCTAACAAATTCAGTTAACATTTTTTAAAAGAGTGGGATACAGGGACTCCTAGTGGCTGGGAGATAAAGTAACTGCAGGACACACACCGGTCAGCCAGTAAAATCTCTACTGGCATTCAATTTTTCACAGGAAGTTTTGTGTCTTGTACCATCTGTAGGGTTCTGACATTTATGGGCAGCTCACACAGACTACATTCCCTCCAGTTTCCTGCGCCTGGAGTTTCTTACCAACCTTCATATCTTTTTTATGATTAGTTGAGCAGTCTCAAGGAACTGAATGGAGTTCAGGCAATGTGAGTATGTCTTGATATTCAGTCATTGGAAGCAATTATATATTCCAAACCAAAGAGTAAATAAATAGCTTACATTAAAGCTTATTTTGCAATAAGCAATAACTTATTTTGGATAGCATCACATCCATTTATGCTTAGAGAATTAGTAGTTTAATGCTACCCATGGCGCCGTCTTAATGGGACACCATTATAATTTAGCACTCAAGGCTCAAAACTGGCAGTCACTGCCACGGTCCTATGTAGTTTCCTCTTCTGTTAAGTCACTGCCAACACCGGTGGCCCAGTGAAAATATTCTACATCTGACAGGCAAGTCTCTCTCCTAATTTTAACAGACTTGCCTTACTAGCAAAGAGTCCAATGACTCCAAAAGAATCATTGTTAATTCTTAGTTCTAATCTTCCCAGCCAAAAGAGGCAACTAATATTACAAACACCAACTAATACAAGTGCACTTGGGAGATGCAAGGGAGAAGGGTGCACCTTGAGAGGAACTTCAGTGAACTTTTAAACGTTAACATCTAAAGAAGCCCGATGAGTAGGGCTTTAGAAGGAACTGCCATTTAGGAAGAGTATTCATTACTGCAATAGCAGCTTACTAGTTATTTTAGCTATCTCAACACACTGTTGCATCTTGATGCTTTAGTAGACAGGTTTTAGGGGGCTACTCATACCTTGACAATTGCTTTGCTTGGGACATCATCAAGTGGTTGCCACTCATTGTCTTGAAGCTTCTTCAGATTATCAAATTTTTTATTCACATCTTCTATCTGTTGGAAATCCCAGAGAAATCCAGGTTTGATTTTTCAAGACTTACCAAACTCACAACAGAACAGCGTTTCATAAAATCAGGTAACAAATTTAAGCATAGTTATGCATTTAGGTACCTCAATCAATATTAAGTATTAAACATTTCTCATACAGTTGACATGAGGGTTATGCTAACACACACAAGCTTCAGATTAGATCACAAGACTGGTCTCATTTCTGTAGTTTAAAGGTTAGTAGGGGAGCTATAGAATCATTCAGTAAGATCTAACATCTAAAATGAAGGAGCTGGTTTACAACCTGTTCTTGTGCTGAACTTAAGCACTTTGACAATGGTTGCATTTAAGGAATGCAAAAGAACACATTGCATAACAGTCTTTATGCCAAAAAAGCATGAGTCTTCCATTATGTAGGAAACACGTCATACAAGCCTGTTTGCTCTTTCCAACTGCTGGCCTGAACAGCTTCCTGATGCAGTCTGTGCTTGTTCATGACAAACAAGCTCTGCAGCATTACCTCCTCCCTGACTGACACTCAATGCAACAGCCTTGTTCTCCTTAGGCTTTGTAATGGAGACGCTTGCCTCATTTGCTAGTAAGGCCATACAAGGCTTAAGTTATGCACAGCAGACCAGTCACTGAAGTGACAAGTCCTTTACATCCTTCCTGAAACTCAGAGGACACAAACAAGAAACAAAGGCAAAAAGGGGCAGAGTTAGCAATTATGCTACTCCAAGTTTAACTAAGGGAAAAGGAGAAACTTGAGCAGCTCCCAGATACATAGTAAGCATACGTAAACCCTGTTTTTCAAGTTACTGGTTCTAGCAAAGTGACCTCCCTAGACATCAGAGATATTTAAGGAGAAAACCTTTATGCTTTCTGGAGGGAATGAAAGACCTACAACTAGGGCTTTAACAACAAATACATCTTTGCATTTGATTTAACTAGTTACAAATTCCTCTGTTGAATGCTGACAAATACTGTCAAGAGCCATTTTGATAGTTTAGAATGTTATATTTCATTGTGAAACCAATGGAAGCATCAACAGAGAAAGAGATGAAGGTTTTCTACCACCTAAGCTCACCCCTAAATAAGGTTTTTGTAGTTTCTGCATTATTCTCACACTGAAGCATGGAACCCCTACTTTTCAGGTAAGCTCCAGGAATTTTCCAGAAGTTCCCAGCTTTTGGTCCAGGTAGACATCGTGACTATATCCTCACTCCAAAACAGAGTAACACTTGGCTTACATGAAGGCTACATGCCTTCATTCCAGAGAAAAACAAGATACAGAGGCGACAAGACGACACAACAGATGAACAGGTCCATGAATTATAAATTGTAGTATACCAACTGGTACTATTCACTATCAGAAAGTGTTAAACAAGGACCTGTGTTTTTTATTAAAAAAAAAAAATCAGAATCTAAATATCCAAAAACCAAAGTAATAGTTTCAATCCATTGCTTGTAAATAACCCGATCAACTTTATTCTACTAGGTTAATATGCAAGTACATACCTGAAAATTAACCATGTCCCAAAATCCATCTAAGTCTGCACATGTTGTTTCTTTTTCACCCCGTTTAAATTCACAATTATCCACCAGTCCTTCAAACTGTTTAAACCTTTCTGCTATGAGCAGTCTTGTCTGACCAATTGTGGTGCGAATAAGATCTTTAGCTGATAGCAACAAGAAAACAATAACGGAAGTACATCTTTGAATAATCCATCATTTCACAATTGATTTAAATAAGTACTTGAATAGTCTGGAATTTGTTTATTGGTTGAACTATGTTCATCTATTGCAGACCGGCAATACAATTCATATGACGCATATCTATCCACTGAACTACTCTAAACTTGCTTCTTTCAAAAAAAAAAGTTACTATCTCTAAGTCTTTAAGACAAGCATTGATGAGTCATCTTCATTTCCCAGATAAGGACACTTATGCTACCTTTTTTACAATCAGTTTGGTTAAGGTTCATACATTTAACTACACTTAAAACTGACAACAGAAAAACTATTTCGATACGCACTTTGTTCATTTTCATGTCAACCACCATCGTGTCAAGTACTACATGTAAGCTTTAGTATTAGGACATAAAGCATGCCTTTTTGTCCTAAGGCAGATACAACTCTAAACTTTACCTAATACAATTTTTAGTAAGTGCTGTAGACAGTGCTATTTTGCAAATACATGCAGATACACATACTTCCTTCGGTCCCCTTCAGTTACCATAACATCCCTTCTAGTGCCTATTACAGTTTAGTCTTACCATCCTCTGGAATGTCCAGCTCAAATTTTCCATCCCACTGGAGGCACTGAGACATCAGCCTCTCTGTCTCAGACCGAAGGATATTTCTAAAAATAAAGGGAGAGCGAAAAAATAAGTTTTTGGAGAATATTCTAACTGTTGTCACTTCTTGTGATCGATTACAGTCCCTTTGCTTTCAGAGGAGGTACACTGTCTTTGAGCAGAAGCCATTAGACTGTTAGTTTGCTGACCAGCTGAGATGCAATCTCTTTTCTACTGCTTTCAAGCTTGTGTTCCTTGAGATAAGGTGCTAGTCTCCAAAATTATGTTCTTTACTTGCACTAACAATACAAAAGGGAAGATAGGAATGTGTGCCTACTCAGATTGCTGCTGACAAGACACCAACCATTTTAAGTTAATCTTTACAAGCTGTCTCGTAACTCGTGTTAAGGACCTCCAACAAGACAACAGGGAAGGGAAACAAATGAACACAAACCTGAAATACGGCACATCATGCTCTTGCTCTCTTATATCATGTGACTTCATTTCAAGCTCTGTTAAATCTGTTGAGACAGGAATTGTTTCATTTGATCTCTGAATGGAAGTTTTCTCATCTGATTCACTTGCTGAAAAATATGAGTCATTTGTTCAGAATCTGGTGAAAACTAGAAACATTAGAACAATAAACTAGATGTGAACTTCCTACCTTTTTCTCCCTTCAAACTTGCAGTAGTTTGCTGTTCTTGAATGCCTTTACCAGCAGGTGAAACCTGACTTTTTAAATCAGGCTCTTGTGCCTTAGTTTCACTGGATTTTTCAATTATATTACTGGAAACAAACAAAAAGTACTTTTAGAGTTAAGACACATTGAGAAACTGACACCAAATACAGCCAGATACACAAAAATGCCCCATTTGGTAGGCTGTCTTACATTCAACACTACAGAATGCAAGCAGTTCCTATTAAAATTAATAAATCTGTGTATGGCACAAGTCCCTGATATATGGACCTGCTTTACTGTAAAGCATAGACAGTATTATAGATTATATGGCTTTCTTTGCTGTTGTATTAAGTCCACATTTGATTAAGCAATGATAACAACCACAATGATCAGGTGTTTCAACATCACAACAGTTTGTTACACAGGGAATCCCTCTATAGAAAGATGTTTTCTGCATCATCAGAGAGGTTCACTTGCATTTTAGGCCATTAGAAGAAAATCTTACACTGGAGATTTCGAAAAATCCCAGAAGGCATCAGGTGTCAAAAATGCATTTGCCCTAGAAGGAGTCATGGGTGTAACTTTGTAGGTCGCTAATCCATTTAATGGGTGAAACATAAAGTTTTGAGGTGCAAAAGAGCGTGTTCTGGGTCTTCCTACAGCAGAATTGGTTTTGTTTTCCACTGAGGTTTGTTCCTGTTGAAGTTCTACTGTCACTAAATGTTTAGAATCAGCTGCAGCATCTTCCATCACTGGGTCCAGTTGAGCATTTTTATCCACTTCATGTCTACAAGGAATTACCTGCAACAGCACAAACAAAGCAAACACTGCATCATCAAATCCAAGTTGTTTACTACAGGCAGGGGCTGAATTACAACATGACTGTCTGAAAGCCATCAGGAAGGGGACAGTTTCAGGTAAGCCGCTTTCTACAATAGCATACACGTACAGAAGTAATGATTTACCAATAAGCCCAACAGGTTTTGACACCTGCGAATCATTCTAGCAACAGGGAGAGCACTTCACTGTGAGGAATGCAACAACCTACTGAAGGCGCTAAAGTAGCAGAACACCTCACCTACCAAAACAGTAATTAAAAAAAAATAAATTAAAAAAATCAGTAAACGCTTGCTCATGCTGCTAGAAAAAAATGCTTTAAGGTGATAAAAGCAGAGTTACTGGCTCCAAATCCAGCTAGGTCTGTTGAATAATCACAGTTTATACGCATACTGTAATCCAAAGACAGAAGAACAAGATAAAATAAGCTGATAACTGAGGAATGTGGCCCAAGACAAGGAGAATACAAGTGCAGTTAGGACAACAGAATGTTGTTCAAAGAGAGAAAAAGTTAATCAATATGTTGAGTCCACATTCCCATGAGATGAGTGACTAGATATGCGTTCTGTAGGATTTTCTGAGATATTGTTAGCTCAAACCAGCCAAAAGAGCTTAGAATGCTTTTCCAGAAAACATGCATCTTCAGTCTACTGAAAGTCTTGTTATAGTTTAGATATCCCTGCTTGGAATGTAAGCCTTGAATTCAACTTTTAACACACTTCTTGGAACGAGATGACTGAGGTTACAGCAAGAGTTTACCAACTGGCAGCACAAAGCAACGCCTGCCTGTGAAGAGGTACTTACCTAAGCGAAGATAAAGTGCCTCTTACCTCCTGTCAGTGTTTGTGCGTGATCGCACCGGTTTTAAGAGAATACTAGAGCACCGCTGCGGTTATGAAAACAGGAGTGGAGATGGAAGGCGTGAGGGAGACACGAGGTGAGAGGGAATAGTGGAGTGCAAAGACGGAGAAAAATCATTGATGGTTCTTGCACAGGGCTGTCAGCGCGTGAACGCATAGACAAATTGTTTGGGAACCTGGGTTGGAGGGCTACAAGGAATTCACATGCTGCTGCGTGTATATAGAGGTAGAAAAGTTTTGTTACAGCAGTGACACTAGGAACCACAATGATTACCTTTAATTATGATAAATCATATCTACTTTGCAGAGAGAGTATTTTTCCAGCTTTATGTTTTGGTGGTTCAAAACCTAAAAATGCATTTATTTCTTAGCTTCTAGAGTCTTATCTCATTACCTCAGCAGGAAAAGGACACATTCAGAGGATGTTTCAAAAAGTAATGAACTGCACAAAATTTACAAATATTAGATAAAACCAGCAAACTAAGTCGGCCTTTTTTTTAACTATTTCAACTTCAGACATGAGATATGTCACTTAACAGCTTCTTGTCTAATATAAATAATTGTCCAGATCTTGAGTAGTAATCGAGTCATCCATATAAACAAATTAAATTTGATCTTAATTTTAAAAATACGGCAATATAAATACATACAACTTCTTCCCAAAAAATCTAGCTTATTAGTTCATTACTTCTATGCTTGAACACAACTATATTTAAGCTACAATTACACTACAATTTCTTACTAGCTCTTAAATCAGTTTTGTTACTTTTCCATTTCAAATATTAAATGACCTACCTCCGTGATGTCAGGTTTGACTGGTTTCTTCTGCTTTCCTACATTTGCTGTCTTTCTCTGCAACTGGTTACCTAGAATGAGAGAGACTCCCAAAGGTCAAAAAGGCATCTGATTAAGACAATCTTTCACCAAAAGATTGCCATAAAAGTCCTGTGGTTAAAGACAGGGAGAGACTGTTTTGTTTCTTCAGTGGGAGGTGGCTAGAGGGCTGACACCTAAATTGCAAAAGTTCATTCAAAAGAAAACCTGGCCTAGGATTTAACATCCTATTAAGAGATCTATCGCCAAGAAAGGAAAACAGATTCATCAAGTCATTAATCTTTAGATGTTGTCATATACTAAAAATAAGTCATCTTATTTCCTTAAAGGCTGAAGAGGTAAGTGTTAAGCCAATTTGAGTTCAGATTTTTAATTTCTGTATGGCATAGGATTTCTATGGGTGAGTTGAAACCAATACGAACACAGCTGTGCTTTCAGCCTAGGGGTTAAATTCTGTTACATATAATACAAGGGACACTCCAAAACATTCTAGAGAATAACGTGAGAACAAGAATATATACTAAAAACTTCCCCTTCAGTATCCGTCATATTCCCCTATTCTAGTAAATTCTAGTAAACAGAGAAACACAGATGAAGAGAAATTCCAGACCTGAAGAACATAAGCTCTCATCTCTTCCAAACGTATCTGTTCCTGATCACAGACTTAATAATGATTTGTCCTTAAACAGTGATACACCAAACTGGCAAATCTTTACCACTTCTGGTTTTCTTCTTTCAGTTTATAATTACCATATGGATATTGATGCTCCACACCAATGGATTTTACGGGAAACTGTCCAATGTTGGTTTCAACATCTTGCATTTAAATATTGCAATAGAGTTCCAGATGACAGTCTAAGTGATACAGTATTTAGTCCTTTTCTTACATGGCAATTTGGCATGATTTACATACAGTCTATCTATCCAAAGGAGATAGTTACACAGCAGTATGTAGTGTGCTAAGACAGTTAGAACAAGCTGATCTGTATCTCTGCAGTACAGAGTGCCTGAGATATAAGCAAGATCTTAAAGATAACACAGCCGTCTTAGTATACCATTTGACAGTGAGTCTAAGAGCAGCATATAAACATACATCCGTTGCTTCCACTGCTCCCTTATCCAGTACTACACGGTATCTCTTTACAGCACACTATTCCAAATACTTACCTATCAAGCTTGAGCTACGCAAGCAGGACTATATTCACTGCCTCACTTACCAGTAGTGCCAGCAGCAGCTGTTGTTTTCAGCATCTGCCTAGCTGCAGAGGAGGCTGCTCTGGTGGTTCTTACATTTGAGGTTGTCTGGACTGCAGTCTGCAACACTGTAAGAAACGTTAATTGCAGAGATTTCAAAGCTTAATAAGAAGCTGCGTTCAAATAATATAATTGAAAGTTTACATTTTGTAGAAATCAGAAAAGTGCACTAACAATTATTAGTCATATTAGTTTGCCAGAATCAACAGGGGGTTTTTTGTCAGTTCAGTGCAAGCAGTGCTAAACATGGACAGCACAGCTCAGCCTTGGCATCAAGACAATGCTCTGAAGGACCTTGATTGAAGATGGTTTTGTTGTACAGTAGTACCTCCAGGACCTAATAACATCAAGGTACCAGTGTGCTAGACGCCATGTACAAAGCTTAAGGAACCCTTCTCAATGTCCCCTGCAGAGTCAACATCATCCCCATTTTACAGATGAAGCTTTCTGGAGTAATAACTTGCCACAGCTGGAAGCTTAAGCAAACCATCTGTATAACAGAGTGATGCCCTGGTCATTATAGTAAAGTATTCTAAGGTCTGAATTTAATGTAATCTAATAAAGTATTCTTAAAATTAAAAGGAATTCCACCTGACATTTTATAAAATATGACTCAAGTTCATGCACTGTATTACCCATCTTAATTTTCATCTTTGTATTTTAGTACTGTTTTTATTTTCCTTCAAAAAATGATAGCATTCACCTGCACAGAAAAATTTAACAGGAGCTTCTTATTTTATATCCTCCCTTTCTATATCTGCCTGAAATCTATTATCCCCACTTAGTTACTGTTAATGCCATTTGTGTTTTTAATGTCATTCTAGCTTCCACAGAATTGCAGCTTGACAAGTTGGGAAAAAAATGACAATATAAATAACTATTAACATTTGGTTTATCCAAACATTCACTTCCCTAAAATTTTTATACTAGCGTTTGAATACATACAATATATATTCTTGATTCAGCAAAAAGCATTATCAAGTCTAGTGGATGATAATTTAGAAAAAGTTTTAATTGTTACATCAAACACCGATAATAGATCTTTTCAGTATTCATTAAAGGAATGATTGAAATCTGTTTAAATAAAGGTCTACTGCTTGCTGGTTTAATTAAGTTAGCAATGCGAGAGTCATTTCACTCTGAATTACTGCATATCTTGTCAGTATTTCACATGACTTAGCCTTATCTACTTAAGGCACAGACATCGCTGTGCTATCATCAAGAATTTCTAATCAAAGGTATTCTACTCCCTTAAACAAAGGTGGCATGTTTTTTTAGTTCTGTTTTCTTAAGAAACATACACAATTGTCACACAGAAAGTCCAGTAACTAGACAGATATAGAGGGGGCTGTTGTAAAATATGAAAACGTAAGATTGTACTTGTCATTTATTAAAGACGACAATCACACATTTGCTCAGCTGAATTAGTGTGCATCAGAAGTTCAGGGTCCTATCTCCCACATTAAATATATATGTTAATGTGCTTTACTAGAAGGCTATCCTTTTCCAAACCTTCTTCAATGCGGAGTTACACAAGCAGTTTTATTTAGAGACCACAGATAACAACACATCTGCTGACAGACAGAAGAAAGACTTCACTAAAAATATTTACAGTTGATTCAATCAGCTATTTTCCAGGTTACCCACAATACCAAGGAAAATTCATATTTTACTTGTATCAGCTATTCTTCATCTTTCCAGGCAAAGTCACAGCTCTTCTCTAATAGCAGCAGCTACTACATGGGATATTCTTCTTAGAGACAAACAGGAAGCTCCGCACAGCTGCAAATGCTGAAGCAGCTGCCATGCAATTCTGCCTACTGATCTTTTTCTCTTCCTCTCCTAGGGTGAATAATCAGTAACCAGGGCAGCATTAAGTATCCTGCATTCCATTTTCCCAGCCTATAGAGGCAACAAGTACATGCAATACCCAGAGACACGCACTTGATAATCTGCCAGCTGCTGCCCTTGTCATCGTTAGTAGATACGGCCATCCTAAAAACTCCTTGTTTCCTACACCCAAAAGTATAGTGTGGATCTCTCCCAAAGATGTTCCTTGCCTCCCCCCTATAACATCACAACGACTGACTCAGAAAAAAACCAAACCAGCAGCATCCTTTCAGATTCAGATGTATGGATCATACTACTTTCATACCTTTCTTTTTTTCAGCCGCTTTGTCTGTACTCATCTGTTTACGTCCTGCTTGTGTAGGCTGCACACTATGCCCGTTGGCACAGACCTACAAGAGAAGAATGTTTTTTTGTGAAGTATCAGATTTCCAGAAACAAAGCAGCCTAATTTCTTGCCTCATCCTTCCATCCTATGCTCCAGTAAAATAAGTGGTCAAATAATTTGGCACAAACGGCTTTAAAAAGTAAAGAGAAATTAAGGATAACTTAAATAGCTTGTTTTAGACACGTGTTAACATACATTATCCAACTAATTAAGAATTTGTCAGAAAAAGAATGAAGAAAAATATTTAAGAAACCGTTTGTTTCCTATGAAACTAAGTGCCAACTACTGCTGCATCTTAGTACATATTACATGTTTTAAAAATAATTTTTCAGAAAAAAACCCACAGTATTAACTCTGTTGTCCCTTTCTAAAGTTATGACTGGAAATCCTTCAAATGCATTCAAATTTTGTAAGGCAAGATCACGAGATTGAAAATATAGCTTCTTTTACGGATTATTGCTGGGGAAATTCCTCAAAAACCCCTACTTTTTTTATACAAGTAATAGCAGAAGGGACTGCCAAGATTCACAGTAAAAATATGCCATCATTGAAGTGATTTTTGAGTGAAGGAACTGACACTTTATAATCTTCATTCATTGACAGGCTTTCTGTATTCAAGGCTTTCCAAGCCAAAACCAAAGTATGTGAAATTCAATCTCGCTACTACCTCTACTCTAATTTCCAGTCCTTGCCGAGTACAATATTTCGTGTTGGAAAACTGATCCAGAAGATCTGTGTACTTTTTTCTGCTTGTACTGACTTAATCAAAGTCTCTGTAGTTCAGTTCAGTACAATGCTCAAACCAGCGTAATAAGGTCTACCAGCTTGCTGAAAGCTTTTCTGATCTAATTTGTCTTTCTCACCAGGAAAACCTCCTTTGAGACAGCACTCAACTTGCAAGCATACAACCCTGAGTTATGGTCTAAAGGAGAATTGCATTCTTTTCTCTACATTTATTTGCTGAAGTTTATATAAAAACCAAACCGTAGAACGCTTAGATGCAGTTGGTATCACAGTTTTTTCTTCTGGGTTCTTGGCCTTTGATCGAGTAATCCTCCCAGAGTAAGCAGGAGCTGCCTGGAAACATCCCCAAGGAAACAAGAGTTAACATACTCCTTTCCCCCTCCCCATCACTGTTAAGAGTGAGCAAGAAGCCTAAGCGTGGAAAGCAACATACCCATGCAAAATGGGTCAAGTGTGTAATTTGAAAAATTTTCAAAGTCAAGTGGACTAAATAGGAACAAGTTACCCATTCTAAAATAACTTAGCTGTTAGATTTTGTGGCTGAATCAGTCCAGTTGTTGAACGGATAATATAGTTTTGAATACCTAATTTTTTTTTAAACAAAGCTGGAAATAGTACTAGTGATATGTTGATTTTTGTAAATTACTCCCTTATTGTAAAATAAATATTTATAAAGTATTTACAAAATAAACTGTTTATTTGGCATAACATACACATAATTTTGTATGAAAATAGACATTTTAATATCGCATACTAGATATACTTCATTGAGAGATTTAATATTACTCTTATTACCTTCTCTTTTGGCTTCACTATCACTGGATCATCAGGTACAAGCGAAAGAAATCCAGGTGCAGTTGGTCTATATAACCCAACTTTAAACACACCCTTTTTAGCTTTCTCTCTCTGCTCTCTCAGTTTTCGAAGTTCCTTTTCTTCTTTATAGCGCTGGAGCATTTCCTTGCGTTCATTAATCCTCTTGGTGGCTCCATTTGTAGATTGTTCTGAAGCAAAGATGGCAGACAGACATGTAATAGAATCTTAAAAGATCTTTTTCAGCCAACAATAAGCAAGTCTGAAAATTTAAAAAAACTTTTCAAAGATAGAGGAGGAACATACTAAATCAAGGAGCAGAAGACTGTCTAGAATCTGTGCCGGCAAGTTTCAATTAAAATCTTACAATGCAAATACATGTGATCTATTAGCTTGCTAAAAGCTTAAATTCTTTTTAATTGTTCTAGCCCTTCCCACTAAAAGAATATTCAATGGTAAATTTCAACTTGCAAATACACGTCCCCAAATCTGCACCTGAGGGATACTGTAAATTCATATCCAGGCTGTTCCTGCAAGGTTACCAATATTAAAGTTAACACTTTAACTACTTACTGAGTTTATTTGTATCAGTTTCTCTATTCAAACACATGTAACGTCATTGAAATCTGAAGTCTAGGTCAGCTTTAGATACCAAAGTCTCTCTCAGGCTGAGAGTAAATGAGATAGAAGTTATCATCTTAAGGTTTTATTCTTTCATATGCCAAACTTGAATTACATGTCTAGCTGAAAAATTGGTTACCTACTTAGAGTTAAAAGTTGAAGATAATCAAGATATAAATTTCTTAGATTTCATATTTGACATGATTACATAGGGATTGCACTCCTTCCTCCAATAATCTTCTGCTATGAAAATACCGAAGGTGAAAATATTTCTAAAGAAATCTGTTAACATTTTTAAAGATTAACTTAATTCCCTAGGCCATAAGAATCCAGGAGAGCCAGGGAGGCAGAATTCAGTATATATGCAGGCCCTGTTTCCTGGGAGGAAAGATAAGTCATTAAAAACTAGCAATTTTTAAAATAAAATTATACCATGCATGTACCCATTTATAATTACATATACCCGATTATAATATACAATTACCCATTTCTAAGCATACTTTAAGCACATGACAGACACCAGTTATAAGCTAGATGAGATTTTAGATTAGGGTTTTTCACTTTTTGAATGACAAAGCAATTATGAAATGACTTCCCATTGAACATTAATAGCAAAATGCATTCTTCCTTTAGCTGCGGCAGACAAATCAGAGCAAAGCCTCCTCCATAACACCAGAGCAGTAAGGAGGATAAAGCTGTAGTAAGACTATTTTCTTAACACTTAGAACTGGTAGTCATTGTTTTTTAAATCTTAAACCTTTTCTTCAAATTAAAACATTGACTACAATTAGATTCCTGTGATAGTGTTACTAAACTTAAAGGCATTTTTAAAAATTTAAAAAAAGCTTTATAACCAGTCTTTACTTACTCTGTTTCACACTGCTGTTCTCTTGAGAGCACATTTCACTTGTCTCATTTAGCTGAGAAATTCCCCTCTCTTTTGGGAGCTGAACATTGACATCTGCCAATCCAAACCGTCTGCCCTTTTCAAACAACTTGTACCTGTTCTCCTTTTGAAGCATTGATTTTCTGCGAGCAACTTTTGCTCTGAGGGTTTCTGTACTCAAATCTTTTTTGTATCGACTGGCAAACTGGGAGGTAGCAGCCATCTTGATGACCCTAGACAAAAATCATCATGATTAGGAAAAAAGCTGTCATGTTTTGTTTTGCCCTTTTCATTACAGTTCACGTTAGGAACAAAGAAAGCCCTAGCTTCTTCGTTTCTGTATGTGTACCAGAGAAAAAGCAAATGACAATTTCAGTAATGAGTCTTCATTATTTCTCTTTATTTTATGCATTCAAGGGGCTGGTTTGTCTGTTAATGGTCAACAAGTCTGACACAGAAACAAGTAGGGGATGCTGCGTCACTGCCAGGGATTGTCCCGCTGGTCTGTTTTCAACACAGATGTTTTTTGCGTTAATGACAAGGTTGTAGGACAATACTTGGAAGCAACATTGCCACTGAGCATTTAGATTATACCCTATCTGATGGCAAGGCATTTTTGTCATGCATCAGAGTACTTGGCACCATTTCCCAACCGAGTTTCCAGGATGCAACTGCAATACAATAGTGTTTATTTCAAGCAGGATTTCTCCCTGCTTTTTTAACCTGAGGAAGACTTAGTGCAAACGTCAGTTGGTCTGTATGTGCTGTGCTAACAGCAGTGTAAAAAGCTCCATCCCCTGCATCCCACTGAAGCCTGTCTTGTCGAGGGTTTTCATGCTTTCTTCCTGGAGAGAGGCCAGGACCAGTTCTTGCAATTGGTCTTACTCTGCCACCTCGACCAGAGTCTTTTAGAAATCTTATCTTCCATTACTTATAGAAAACAGCTTTACAGTAAGGAGGGTGATAGAGCTAAACTAAACAGCCAACAGTTACTCATTGACCAGTAAACTGGTCATTTACTAAAGTTCTTAATTTCAAGACAGCAAGTATTGATCAAGCTAAAGGAATCATCAGTGAACTGGACTGAAAAGATCAGCCTTGACTACAGCTGTGCAGGTTTTCTTAAAAGTCAATCCCCTCTCCCTCCATTTGCTACCAAAAGCCAAAAACACCACCAGCAGCCTAACTAAAAATCCCGACTGTCAGAAGAAAAAGAGTATGAAAATAAACAGAAAGAATACAGAAATAAATAGCACTGTACTCTTAAACTGTATATACTTACGGAAAAAGCAAGCAAGGAGAGACTCTGAGCTACCGTAAGAAGGAATACAAAGTCTGTTCAGATACCACCACTGCTGTCACTGGCAGCTCCCTGTGTCCCAGTTCATGGAAGTATTCATGTACTGAGTACTTGCAGAGGACCAACAGTACCTGCACAACCATCTGGAAGTGCTTGGAATAGATACTGGAGATAACATGAGTCAGAAATCTAAATGAGTATATTTCGCTTCTTTTTTTCCAAAATGTTCAGTGCTGCAGGAGAGCAAAGCAGTCAACGGAAGTGTAAATGAGCAAATGGGAATAAAAAGCTAAACTCAGCTTAAAGCACTCAAATTAGAGACTGGGTCTCTCCTGCAGAATCCTGGAAGAGCTGGCGCATGTCACTGCCACCTGATTTGTGAACATCTTACCTTTCATCCTGCATCTTACATTGCAACTTTCAGAAATTGATTAAAGATGCCAAATAATTAGTAATGATTACAAATGATTAGACTAACTCTACTGTAGTCCATGGGTCATATTTGCCTTGCTTTACATTTAAGTGATTAAGGAAGGTTAATTCATCAGCATCTCCAATAATCATCTTTGAACTGATCCTGCTAGTAATTCCCACAGTATTACAGAAAGCCATGAAGAAAACAGTGGGAATACATCTCTACTATTTGCCTCCTAGACGAAGCAGGCTTTTTGAGCCCGGTGGATGAAAATCATCCCTAAAAGCAGCAGCTAGCATCAAGTCTCTACACCCACCCTTTGTGGACTTGCAGGACAGATTCCCTAAATTCACCTTAAACATGTTCTTTAAATACAGCAACAGTCCTTTCAGAGCGCATGCACAATTTTTTATTCAGTGCCTTGATAGAAGGTAACATAACCTATATCCACAGAACGCATATTGTTATCTATCAGGCAAGCTTACAGAAAGCTGCATTTGCCTTAAAGACTGATAAATATTTAACACCTTTAATGGATTCTTAGCTTTGCCTTCTACTTTGAACAGTATTTTCCCAGTCATTGCAGTATAAGCCCACTTAAGGTCTTCTCCCATGAACAAGCCGCAAGAGCAAGTGATCTACCTTTCAGTAAGTAATCCTGCAGCAGAATTCATCTGAAATTTGAAGAAGGCACATATAATGTAAGCAGAGATAGAAAGAGAGAGTTTCCCACAAAGGTATTATTAACTCATACCCCAGGTCAGCAAAAGCAATGCAACAGATTACCCATGACCTCTTTGGGCTCATTAAAAATACATAGCATGCGCAATGTCCTAAACATCTCTTTAGGACAAAAAATATCCGTGCCCTTTTCTTTCCAGGTCATGGTTTCTGAGTAGTACCTTGCCCAAACAGGAGTCTAGAAGATTAATGGGAATTTAAATTGGCATAAATTCAAGTAAAGACTAGTAGCAGGAAAGGGACAAAGGGCTTAAATTAAAGACTTAGGGCTGCCTAGCATATACTACCAAAATTAACGTCGAAAATTTAGAGGTTTGATTTTTATGAAAATAAACAGTGAGGGGAAAAGAACCACTTTTGCGCAGCAACGCCACAAGAGCCAAAGGAATAATATGGAGAGTAAAAACATTTAGCTGCACCGTTAGCATTTTTAGCCTGAATACTGACGAAGTAGAGCAGGAACTGCAAACATCGCTATTTTTAAAGCGGGAACGCGGCAAGTTTAGGGACTGAATAAGGCCTAGACTCAATGGTTTCGAGACGGGTCCCCGGGGCCCAGACGATAAGCTGAACCCCACCTTTCATCCCCAGCGTCCCATGGCGGCTCTGAAGGGCCGCCACGGGCTTGGCCCCTTCTCCGCCACCGCCCCGCTTTCAGGCCAGCTC
>VYXH01003340.1:196911-238607 GCA_013397275.1 Burhinus bistriatus
CCCTAAAAATGCGCCCCCCCCCCCCCCCAAAAAAAAAAAAAAAAAAATAAGCGTGGAGGTAGGCAGTTGTTTTGGAAGTCCGAAGGCTAAACCTGTAAATGCCTGTAGGTTGTTAATGTTGTTACTGCTTAACGTGGAGGCAGCAAAATGACTGATAAAAAAAATAATCTAGCTCTCTTCTCCTTTTGAGCCATTTTATCAGCATCGTCCGGACAAATGACATCCTGCTTACATTTGAGCTACTTGTTCTTCAGTGCCCAGAAGAATTCCTAATGCGACTCCAGTTGCACCAGAGTTGCCCTTGAAATCCTAACTGGAAGCCTTTTACAGTGTTTTGATTCCTTTTTAATAAATGGCTAATCCCTTGCTGCAGGGGATGGGAGTGTTTTGAATGAGGCATTTTTGGGTCTGGAGGGGAGGAGAGGGGGGAAGGGAGAGCCTTGTATTGCTTTCCAGCAGCCACCCGCCTTCTCTGGGCCTGAGTGAAAGAGCCTTATTGACTGGTTTTGAAGGTAACGTGCCCAATTCTCCTCTTACATGCTAAAACCCATAAATTTGCTGTAGCGCAGAGCCTTTGAGGGGAAGAAATGGAATGTCAAGGAGCCTGGGCTTCATCAGGAGCAGCTTGGTAACAAAGGCGGTGTCTGTTAATTGCACCACGCTTATCAAAATCTCCCCTTCTAATGACAAAGTGCCATTTTAATAGGTGTCAGAAATTGTGGGATTTGATTTAATACCAGTGCCTTAAAATCATCTTGCATGCTCCGTATGACTAAGTTGTCTCTTTCATATTTAATTGAAGAACAAGCAGAGGTTGAGGAGGAAGCTGTATACGTTTCGCTTGCACTAAATGCTCTTTAAAATCTTTTCTCCACTTAGTTAAGGATCGTGAAGAAGCGTGAGTGACTTGTCAAGCGCTAAGCTGCAACTGATTTTCTTATAGGCGTAGAAAACATCTTTCTGTGTCCCTTAAAATTGGAAGCTTGTCTTTTAGTGCGCTGAGGACTTGTACCACGGCATTGGTGACCTCTCCGTCGGCTTGAATAGCAGCTAGCAGCGAGAGTTTGTGTTTGTAGAGGCTGGCCTGTAGTTCCCATGCCAGAAAGGGCTGTGGTTTTAGGGTACAGAGACGCCAAGGTCGATTTTGGGTGCTGTGAAGTTGAATACTATGGAGTAGACGCCTGAATACTATCTAGGTACTAACTGTCCTTGAGGTTCCAGGTGTCGACATATTCATCATAACGTGTTATTTTCACTTCTTGCTGCCCTGTAGCATAACAAAACAAGCAATTCGATACAATCCTCAAACACCGGTTGCTTTATTACCAGTAGATACAGTATATTTTGGTATTCCCATTGCAGGTTTGATACCTGGTTTCAGAGAAGACAGCAGCTTTTCTTGTACCCAGTGGTTGAGTCTGTAAGGAAAATGTAGGCCTGATCTTAAGCCTATGATTAAAGATAACATAGCTTTGGAAGCATGCATCTCTTGTCCCTGTCTGATGCTTTTTTTAGCTCTTGTGTATTATTTGGTCATCAGATGTGTTGCTAGATGTTCCTTTCCATACATTTAAGCTTTTGAAGGAGATCTTAGTTTAGTGAAAGTTCCTGGTTGGAGATCAACTTCCCAGCTTTGTATGCTCTGCAGTAAGGAGGGCACAGGAATGCTGCTTTGGTATGTGTGGCTGCGTGGTTTTTATTTGTACCGTATTTTTCTGGGTTTGTTGTCTAAGCTATTTTGATTCTATTAGCTTATTAATTTTCGAATCTATTAAAGTCCGTATGACAGACTTTTTTGGTGTGTGAATGTTGTTCTTTTTTTTTTTTAAAATGTCATTTCTGCCCCCCAAAAATATGAATTGGGATAATTGCCTGTAGTGCAGATACTGGCTGTAGTTGTGGGATTTGTATTTGGAATTTGTACTTGTAGAATTTGTGTTTATTCCCCAAATAACTTCTCCTTTTTGCTTTGTTGTGGAAGGAGAATATCTGCTGTATCATTTGCTAATCCGGCTGTTGCAGTCTTATGCCTAGAGCATAACTGGAGATGTATTTATCACTGTAGGCATGGTGGTTAGTTTTAATCTAGCTATTTTGGGTATCAAATGCAGAGAAATCACAGCAGGAGTGGCTTTGGTATAGGCTGGGCTTGTGCGACTCCCGTCAATGGTACGCGCTTGGACAGCCAGTTTGAGGTAAAACCTAGGCGTCTGCAGCGTCATTGCAATGGGTGTCAGGCAGATAGATTAAATATAGCTCAGGTATGCCTAAACATGTTGCAATTGCACCTCCTGTTGCAGTACAGCCGTAATATGAATGTTTACATAGATCACCCTCCTACACGTTGGAGGTTCAACTACATCTGATGGTGAGTTGCTGCTGGGCTGCCACATGACTACTTGATACAGTTTTGAGAGTAAAAATATACTACAGAGGGATGCATAAATGGCTGTTAAGAAGATGTCAGCTTTTTAAAAAAAATACATGTATCATTAAGAAATGGCTGACTGGTATCTTGGGGTGCAGAAAGTAGTGCTATTTTCCATGTGATTGAAAAAAAAGTCCTTTGTCTGCAGTTCATAGCAAAGTAATGGCATTTGGGTAGCATGGAGGCTGAATTTCAGCCAGTTAAAATCTTTCTGTCGTAATGTGCTATTCTGTACAGTGCTTGGAAGCTAAGATAAAATGTTCTTCTGCCTTGCAGCAAAACAACTAGTGATTAAAAATTCAGCAGATGTTGTGGTTCACTTAACTACTTGTTCTTGCATCATTCAGGTCATATCACACAATTAATGTTGCTAATGTTCAATGTAGCTTTTTTTGTTCTAAGAATGGAAATTATCTGAACTACCATGGGATTTACGGAACTGTTTTGGCAGGAACTGGGCTATGCAAAGTAAATTATTCAGAACTGTTTTCATCCTTCCCCTAACTTGGAGAATCTAATTTTGATTTCTCAAGTATTATTTGTTCGTGCCAGACAGGGCTTTCATTTTTTTAAAGCTTTTCTCACTTTAAAAATCGAAGTGTTTTCTTTTGATTGCTTTGAGATAAGTGAGACTCCTTGGTTGAAGAGAGTGGGGGGGGGAAAGAGCACGATAGGTATAAGTGCTTCCTTTCTTACTTAAACTCACTATTTCATTTGGCCACAGAAGTATTTTTGTATGAGAATTCTTGTTTTGTTTCGGGCAGGGTTTCTCCTGCTTTCCATACATCTACTGTTAATTTGCACAATTTTGGTTAATAGTATTCAATCCAATGTTTCACTTACTTGATTTTTAAAGTAGAGTTAAACTTTACTTTCCCCTCCCTACGTTCCTTTAATTATATAGTTTTTGGGTTCTTTTTGTAGCACGCACAGGTTCTGGAAACCTTTTCTGGGCTACTTGGAGCTACAAAGCAATGTTCGTGTAGCAAGGCCTGTGGCTTGTTTTCACTTTTCACCAGTTTTCTGTTGGGGAGCTGGTGCCTGTGCGGCACAAGAAGCCGCCTGTCCTCTCTCTTCGCAATCAGTGCAGTGACTGTGGTGTTAGTTGACCTCCCTGCATCTTCTCAAGACTCGTCTGCTGATGCTCACAGTAGGAGATTGAACGCTCCTAGGTGGGTGTCCCCTAAACTGGATGCATGCATTTATGGATCGTGCTGTTATAAGCACGATAAAGGCAGGCTAACAATGGAGAAAAGTTGCTGGGTCTTTCAGTGTCTTTGAGAGTAACTTTCTATACTGGGGCAGCTCTTGGCTTGAGTGCTTAAGAGAACTAAATTCAGAATGTGGAACACAGGTGGAGTATTTTGGTCAAGGGCACACGCGAGGTTCAGCCATCGCTCAGCGCATTGCTGCAGGTAGCTTGAGAATAACAGGGTTTAGGAGAAGGCTGTGTCTCTAAGCATGAAGTAAGTGACAAATCGGTAATAGTAATGGAAAAGCTGGATTTCTGCATTACAGTATATGATATGTGATGGAGATGCCTGTAAACCAGGTAATGGGCAAAACCTGGAGACTTTCAGTTTATGCACGTTGTTTGAACTTGCAGTTTGGATGACTTTGTGATATGTCAGTTAACACTTCAAGAGGATGTATTTTTAGTCAAGGCAGACATTTTTCTTTGGAAAAACCTGTTTGGACTATTAATGCTAATGTACTTTGAGAGAACTTGTTTCAGCTGAATTGTCAGCAGATAGTCAAATCGGTTTGAAAAATGAAGTCTTAAATATGTAAACCTTCCCCCAGCCTCCTTAGTGTCCTGTTTCGAGTGATGGAAAAGAAGGATTCAAATTGGGTTTTGCGTATTCCTGATACCGTGTATACATGTATCCAATATGCTGTACTTGCAGAACTGATATTCAGGATAATATGTTTAATCTCCAATTGCAAAAAATAACTTCACACACAGCTAATTCCATCTGCTGGAAAAACAAGAGCGAGGCTAACTTCATCACTTATTTGGGACCTGCTTTTTGCTGTGTTAATTACTATGTATGAACTTTGGAAATTTGCATGATTTTTTGGCAAACCTAAGCGGCAGCCATTTAATTTAGAATTTTATTAACTTTAAACATCCCTAGCAACTCCTAAGCTACTTCTAGTTCATTTTGTGCTTTTGGTGTTTTACAAGCTTTGATTTAGTAAGCTTCAGTAACACTTTTTTCCTCCTTGCAATGACTTTATATATATATATATATATATATAAAACCCAGCATCTTGCTGCCATTTCCAGTAACTTTCAACCTGCAATCTAATGCAANAATTTTGTAGTAAAAAATACTGTCTGCTTTATTGGAATGCTGTTATTTACTGGCTAATTTTCTTTTGGAGGCAATAGACCGAATTAACTTTAAAATTTGAACTATTTTTTCTGTGTTATGGTCTTAGCCCGCTTTCAGTCTCGGTACCGTTGAGAAACTTCCTATTTTGCTATGTGAAGCTGCAGTCCGGTGTCTTTGTCCCTCTTTCCTCCTCCCTCTTATTCCGTTGATCACTTAAGAATGCAGTTTCTTCCTTGGGATGAACGGGGTTATATTGCTAGGCTCTTTAATTCCTCTCGAACTGGCAGAAAGCCAAGCATAAAATCTTGTTCATAAGTCACTCTAGAGATTTCTTTGTACATGCTGTTATTTTCTTTGCATGCTAACATCACTGAAAAGATTTTTTTTTTTTTTTTCTCTTCCCCGAGTCTAGACCAGGCATAATTATGTTTGTGTGTATGTGTAGGCTTAGGTGTTGCCGCTCTGCAGCCCAGTGAGCAATTTGAAGTCCTTGGGCAGTTTTAAGACCAAAATTTCTTGTAGCATGAAAGGCAGCAACTATCCTTCTGCATCTAGGTAGGTGAAATAATTTTCTGCTGTATCTAAACTTCAAAGACTCACTCACGGCTTGTGCCTGTGGTTTGGCTTTCTGCAATGTGTCATACTGGAGGCTATATTTTCAAACAGAGTTTGGACACTGGGTTCAAACAAGACTTGCTGTGTATCGAGTGGTAGTAGCTAGTGTTGAATTGGGGTTTGTGTTCACTGGCTCACGTACTTCCAGAGGCAACCCCGTTCCCTTTTGATTTATAAAGATTTTAATTGAGGTCTTTGTCCTGAACTTTGCCTCACCTAAGTCTTCATTGCAAAGCGTCAAGTCCTTTCCATCATGAAGCGTCTACTCCGGCATTGGGACGGCACTCTTAATGTATTTGTCTTCAAACCTTTTGTGCTTCCTCCTGTCCTGACTCCTGAGGTTGAGAGAAGCTCCCTGTAAACACGCATGCAGTGCTGCCCCTCATCCTCCTGCTGTTAGGCTGCTCTAGCTTTGGTACGGTGCTGCCTATTGCTGTGACTGCGATTTTTTTTCTCATTCATTTGCCTTCCTGACTGCCCGCACGTGTCCCTGTCCTGGGGAGAGGAGGGCTGTCCCTGCGCAGGGCGTTTGTGCCTCTGGCAATCCACTGCTGGACAGCCAGGGTGTGCAAGGCATGGTAGCTTGAGACAAATGTCAGGGACTTGGTAAGCGAACTCTAAAAAACAAAACAAAACAAAAAAACCCCAAACCAACCCACTAACCGAACCCCAACCTTTAAGGAAAGCCTGTCCTCAGGAAATGGGTTTCTAGACTTCAGTTTAACCATCAGGGCACCAGAGCTTGCCATCAGGTGTGGGATGGACTGTTGGTTTCTCACTGTTTTTCATTTAATTTTCTTTCTAAAGAAGGTTGGTACTCTACTGTCATTTTTGTAATGAGGTAACTTTATCTTAATAAACACATGAATGAAGTGATGCAAAGAATACTTTTTTATGTGTCTGAAATGTAAGTAAATCTACTGCTTCTGAAATTTGGACTGTGGGAGGCTTACTGATAGCAATGAATCCATCTTTCATGGTGTTAAGAAAAAAATCCCTGTTTCTCTTAGAATGCTTATGATTTTGTTTTTTTAGATGCAGTAGGACTGCGACTGTAGTCATATTAAAATGTATAATAACTTGCTTTGAATTGGTGTTGCAGCAGAAGCAGTTGGAGACATGGCTTTGGTACAGTTTACTGGGAATTCTCTTCTAATGCAGCTTTGCAGCCTGTGCTGCGAACAGGAGCTCAGAGCCCTTTGAGTCACGCTCCCTCCATGGATGGTGCATGGGATGACACCAACAGTGGACTGAACCAGTTTTCCTAACGATTGCATTGTTAGGCTTTAACAGCTTATGGGATTGTTAAAATGGTGTCCCCTAATGTGTCAGCTGTAGGCTTCGGGGTAAATTGTAGGATAAATAGTAGTAGTTTACATACCTTTGTAGGAGATGTCTCTGCAGCATTCTGCGTGCTCTTCTCACCTTAAAAGGCCCTTCCCGCCCCCCCTTTTTTTTCCTCTTTTGGATCAGTAGATGTAGCCAGTGAGGAAAGGGTTGTATATGAATGTTATGAAGTTAACACAACTTCATCCCTGGCCTGACTGAATGCAAGGAAGTGAAGGCACCAGTGTCCTGCAGGGGTGGCCCATTCATCTTTGGGAAAACATTTTTAAGAGGTTGGGAAGAACCTCTTAATCTAACTGGGAACTTAATCTAAGTGTAAAATTGTTGCCTCCATAGTGGAGCTATATGGAGTAAGTTCGTTGATGTTGCTAGTTCCATTAATACTGGTTGTAAGTTTGTAGTTTTGTTTTTGTTTTTTGTTTGTTTTGCTTTGGTTTTTTTAGGGTTTTTTTTTTGGTGAGGTTTTGTTTGTTTGTTTTTTTTTAATTATTTCTTTAGGGCTGGGGGAATCCTCCCTGTCACCCAGCCCTCCCTTGCGTTACTTGGGTCATAGCGCACCAGCAAGGAATTGTTTTTCATCAGATGGCTGTCCAGGCAGAACGAAGGCAGTTGAGGACTGAGGAGTCTGTCAAACTGCTTTCTATTTGAAGAAGCATGGAGATTTTTTGTTTTTTTTTTTTTTTTTAAAAAAGTTTGTGTAGAAGGCATTGCTCACAGAGAAACTTTACTGGGTATACGTGAGGCAGAGGCTCTTGGGAGAAGGCATGTCTTTAATTAGACCAACTGGTATTGCTGGGGTGGAGGGGAGGATGGATGAGCTTTTGAGCATGAATAAATGTCAACATATATTTTATCCGAATTGCAGTTTGGAAGCAGGAATTTACTGTGAGTTGCCATTTGGCTTTGGGGTGTCTGGGGCCTTTCTGCGTCTTCCATATATCAGCCGCAGTTATGGAAGAAGCTCTGTATACCACTTTACAAACATAAAGCTCAACTCTTTAAGGGGAGGTAGGGTGCAAATTGCTCAGGTAAAATGAGCCAGCATTTTCAGGCTGGAGTCTGTAAAGCTAGACAGAGTGCCAGCAAGCGATGCCTATGTCCCGAGTTTAATATATTCACTTCATAGTGGTCGTGCCCAGGAGGATTAGTGAGAGATGCTTTAACTTAAAGCTAGTAGGAACAGCAGTGCTTTTTTTCCTCTGAAAAGTGGCGTGCTTTTACTGGAACAGCTAAATGCAGGCATGTTAAGCGTAATATATGCGTCTATGGGTACCTGAGAAAACATCCCATTAAAGAAACCAGTAGCTTTCTTCTGGGCAGATGCTGAGAATATCACCTTTGCTGCCAGTTGGGGCCAAGCCCGGCTTGTTAGCAGCTTGTAAGCAACCAGCTCTACTTTGCTTTATAGGTATTTTAAGTGATATGGGTAGCAGAGCTGGAGGGAGAGGTGATAACGTCTGTGCTGGTTTGTTTTTTTTTTTTTCTTTCTGGGGGGAGGAGGAGGAGATGGGACTACTTGCAGACCTTCCAGTTCCAGTTACTTCATTACTGAATAATCATTGGAGCAGCCCAGCAGTCTGCTCTGATAGCAGATAAGTGGCGTGGCTTGCAGCACTTTAATCTAAACAAAACTTAAGTGCTCTTTCCTTTTTCCCTGGAGTGAAACTGTAATTTCGTTATGTGAATGTTAGCCAGGACAAAGTTGTTTTTGCAGCTGTCATGATGCTTCTCTGGGCTATGTGCATGTTAGAGGTGTGTCCCCAGTGTATGTAGCAAAAACACCCTAAAATACTGCATTCCCTTACCTGGCAGCTTCAGCTGAAGACTCTCCAAGTAGTTTGCCAGGTGAAGATCTGTTTAACTTTGACATTAGATGTCTCAGAGGGTTTAGATATAAACCAATGAACGTTTAGATTATGTTTTCTTTCTGTAGCAATACATGTTAACTAGTTGATTGGTCTGCATTAGGTTCTGCACAGTCCTGTAAAACAGCCCGAGCACACCTCTGCTACCAAGCCTGTTGCTTCGGAATACAAATCCCTGCGGTGAGAGTGGTCGCGTTGACGAGGCTGTAGCAGAATTGCGTAGTTTTGGTTCCCCAGTGCAGAAATGGTGTTATATGCAACCCATATGATGCAAAAGAGAATTATTGGGCAGAGCTTCAGAGAGGTGTTTTGTCTCTCTTTGAAGGAGGATAAAAATGCATTTGTGCATCAGGTTCAAGCCTGATAAAAATGCCTACTTGGAACTGGCGTTTCTGAAAGATGATGATTTTGAGGTACTGGCTTAAGGTTGTGAGAGTACTGCAGACAAGTGCCTGGATTTTGCATAGCGTAGTGCTGGGCAAAGCTTAAGCTCTTGTCAGGCTAACTTTTTCTGGTCTGCCATAGAACTGTTAAATCCCACCTATTCCTAAAAAGACATCTGACTGTGCAGTCTGAGCTGCATAATTTGTCTCTGCTTTTGACTTGAATGGGAAAGTAGTTTATTTTTGCATTAAATCAAACTCAACTGTCGCTTCCCCAAAGGGAGTCTGTTCTTGCAGGCTCTGCTTGGACTCCAGGCAGAGTGCTCTTGGCTCTTGCTGCTTTTTGCTGTAAGCACGGTAACTCAAACCAGGGTAATGGGAGGATGGTAACCCGCTAAGAGAGATAGTTGTTGACAGGTGAAACGTCTTGGGAAAGAAAACTTGGGGTCTTGCATTTACAGAGTGGCTTTCAGAGGGAAAGACCCAACCATGCTTTGCAAACTAGCCTGTGCATCGTGCGCTGGAGAGGATCCATGCTTTGATAAGAACAATATGGGTTCTTTTAATGAGATGAACTGCATCACCTTTTTTAAGGAGGTACTTATTTATTTATTTGTGTAGAGGGAAAATATTTTATTCCTGTGAAAATCTGTAGCTGATCAGAGGAAGGGTCTGCAAAGCACAGTTCCTTCCTACGAGTGGGCAAAGCTCCTCCACCTGCATGCTTATGGTGAAGGTAAGCACTCTTGCTTAGAGCAAGAGCTTTGCATCTCCCGTGCTGAAGTGACTGCTGGCTCATAAAATGGTGTTTTTCACAAATGTCTCAAACCCACAGCAATGGATTCTGTTTTGTTAGTTGTTGAATGGTTCTGTGTGGTTGTGTTCCCTTTCGCCAGTAAAAAAGCTAATCCTATGTCTCAAAATGGTCTGTTAGCCTTCCCAGCACTGCGCTTAGTGTTTTGGAATTGCCTTTGGGTCTGTGCAAGTTGATAGGGCTCTTGTGACTGTTTGGGATGGTGAAGTTGCCTTTCCCATGCTCCGCTTCTGCTCTTGAAGTTTGCTAACCAAGCTTCCACGGCAGCCACCCAGCCTTGGCTCTTCTCCAGCCTTTATTTACCTCTTAATGCTTGAAGTGTGCCTCAGTACTTCCTTCCTCTCTTTCTGATGTTTGGCTTGGGGGTTTGATCACCCCTCTGAAGCAACGTATGGTTGCTTGAATTGGCACACATGACTGGGAGGGTAGATGATGAGTGTCTGCAGGTCTTTGCGTTGGTGTGTTCATGAGCTGGGATGGGTGCACTGGGGCTACTTGTGTGCTTCAATACCCAGTACTTAGTTATGATCCATCTTGACTGCAGAAAATGAATTGAAGGCAACTTATCCAGTACTGGAGACTTTTCTGGGGAAAAAGTTTAATGAGTACCTGAAGGGCCACGATCCTGTAGATTGTGTGTGGTGTCATGTAGCTGTGAACAAATTTTCCTTATTGTAGAAGCTGGATTGATTCCTGAGGGCTGGATAGCATCTGATCTTTATGCAGAGGGAGGGGGGAAAAGCTGTCCGACTTTAATCTGAATTTACTAGGTAGTTAATAAGAAAGACCTCTGCCCTGAGTAACTTGTTCAGCCTATGTTATGTTGCAGGAGCTCCATGGAGATGAAGCCTGCTGGCTTTATTTTGCTCTGAAATCTATTTGGCTTAAAGTTGCCTCCTGAATCGCAGCCCCCATGGTACTTCAGACTTGCAACTGGATAACCTGCTGGGCGTTTTAAGGGCTGAGGTTGGGGCAAAGCCTGGATGCTTTGGTGGTTGAGAGGTGACATTGGCACATGGAACTTGTCATTCAGGTGTCCTCATGCTGAGAGGAGCGTGCCTCTTGCCTGTCTCTTCTTCCCTTTATAATTTGCAATTTGTATTTAAAAGTAGAGGGATTTAATTTCTGTTTTCTCTGCAGTTGTGGTCCGTAGAAGCAATTAGCTGTCGTGATGTTTGGCGCTGGAGCTGCCTATGGTGGCTGATTGCATAAGCCGGTATTGTTAAAGCTGCCAGGGAGCAAGTGCAGGTATTTGCACCAGTCATTTAGAAACTGGTATAATTCAGGTCTGAATCAAGCTCAGGCTCAAACAGGTTATGGAATTTATTTATACAACACCACTGGGGTGTGTGGCATTGCAGAGACAAATAAACAATGGTTCCCAGCCCTGAGGCTGGTTTTTGGTATTAGATAATGAGGCATGGGGTAATTATAGCCAGGGACCTGGGTGGAGGGGTTAGGAGAGGGTGAGGGTTACGTCCATGTAGAGAACATGAAATGTTCCTTGTTGTGCCTGCAGCTTGTTAATGGCACTGTTAAGAAATTGTGGGTGCGTCTGAGGTTGTAGGAAGGATGGAGGTCAGCTTTGCAGAAGGAAGTGTTGAGTGAGTTATAGGAGATGCGTGGATTAAAAAGAGAAAGCGGAAGGAGATGAACTGAAACTAGTCAAGCGTACGGGGAGTGGCTGGTTTTACGTGGAGGCTGGACACATAAAAGCAATGACACTCAAGGGGCTTGAGGAATTTGGGTGTTAGAGCAGTGACTGGGAATCTGCACCCAGGCCCTTAAACACATGTGCTTGATGAGAATGGAGGAACAGGTAAAGAAAGGGGTCCAGCGTGACTACTGAGAGCTTTGTGATCTCTCCTCTTTGCTGTCCCTGCAGCCTGGGCTCCCACGATGCCAAAGCAGCTTCTGCCCAACCACCCAGCAGCGGGACTTCTCCTTGTGGCAGGGCAGCCACCTTTGACTGTAGTTGCTGGACTCTTTTCAGGGTGTACTCGGTCAGTCAGCGTTGAAGATCTGCTCAAATTGGTGGTGCTCCACATGTCAGCTGTGCATTGATTGCTGTTCCTGCATGCCCTTTCCACTGGGCAAAATGGATCTTTTGCGTTTTAAGATCTGGTTAGTAGTTGTAACACCATTACTGTGTCACTAATTTCCTTTTTCCTTCCCTTTTGCTCTTCAGAAATGCCATTCTCGTGAGTGTGCAAGGAATCTACAGAACTGTAATGTCTAACCCTACATGGAATAACAACTCTTTGAAGGTACCACCCTTTTTTAACTACATGGCTTTGTTATAGGTTGGGTTAATGATGCACTGATCTTTACTTCAAAGCTCGGAATTGAAGAACCATGTCTTATGTAATGCTGTCTCTTCCAGAGGGGTGATGGTGCTGTGACATTCCGGTCTCTGACTTCCAGAAAAACTGCATGCAACCCAGCACTTGATCCAGGGTGCCAAGGGGCCATCCCTGTTTCTCTGTGAATGATCTCTTTAGGCAGGTCTGGTGTTGCCTTAGGAACAGATGGTGGTTTCTATTCAGAGAGCTGAGCTAAGCTTTCTTCGTACTTGGTGGCCATCCTTGGAAACATATTGCCCTTCTTTTTAGTGATGCATGATGGCTTCCCTGTTTGTCTTCAACTTAATGACCTTCTGGATCATCTTCCCTAACGAGAGACTCCTAGCCGTATTTATGAAGAATATAATGATAAACTGCAGTTACACTTTAACATTTAGGTTGAAATGTCTTAGCTGTTTGTGCTGCATTAACCAGCTCTCAGGCGTTGGCTTGCTCTGCTGTCTGATCCTGCAGTGATGCCATAATACTGAATTTTGGACTGCCCTGTATATTACCATGGCAACAGACTGATGTCACAGACTCAAGGACATGACTTCAGTGTATGATCATGCAGAGGCACGGTCAGATTTGTGAAGGAGAAAGCTGACTAATGCACACCTCAAAAGCAAACAAGGGGAATGCAGGTTACAGCTGACCAAGCAAGGTGCTTCAGTATGAAAATTCCCCTTTTAGAGGAGGGGCCGGTCATGTCTTTAAGACAGGAACAGTTGACGTGGTGAGCTTCTCTTTACCGTGGATAAGCAGACATCTTGCAGGTATCCTCTGTCTTTTAAGCAGGTGGTGTTCTGGGGTGGGGAAACTTACTCTCCCTTTTCAGAGCTCTGAAAGGGCACTTTCTTGTTTTAATTTTAAAGAAGTTCTCAGTGGTCTTGTAAGCTCACTGAGAACACTTTGACTTGCTTAATGTTGTTCAAACAGTTTAATTGGTTTTCCAAAGCTTTTATTTTATCCATAACATTGGAAGGTGAAAGGGGAGCTCTGCATCTGCATTATGGTCACATTTTCCTATATCCTATTAGCAGATTCCAAGATTGTTTAATGTGATCTCCACCCATTTCATTTGGCTGCAACCTTTGCTCCCATGAAAACAAGGCTGATTGTTCTGAATTGCTGTGTGTATGTGCTTTGGCACAGCATGAAGGTACCTATAATAACACAACCATTGTCTGGAAAAAAAAGCAGTTTGCAGTAATAACTACAAATAAAAGGGTGCAGTACTGGGGCAAGACAGATAATGCTCGTTTTCCCACCCATTGCATACAGCAGATTCTCAACGTGGTCACCCCTCAGCATGACAGGGATGTGGGCTTCAGCATAGTATGTGAATATTGGGAATAAGGGACTGAAATACTTGCATTTTGTTCCAAGTTCCTCTTTCCTGGCTGCGGTTCCATTGCTCATATCTACGGATGGGGAGACTGAATGACTTTTGCACAATGCGGTATTTTATTTGCATGCTGTGAGCAGTTTAACAAGTGTGTGTGCTAAATGAAGCATTCCCACTTTCAGTTAGCAGCTGACGCACCCTTAAAATAAAAAAAAAAAAAGTGCCTTTAGGTTGAACAGTGGGGTTTTGAGGGGTGACATTGTGCTGTGTGTTTGAGCGGATGGTCGGTCGTGCCAAGCCTGAATGTTAACTTGAAATGCTGTGGGATTCAGTAAATAACCAACTAAAACTCCTTCGTGCTGAAGTAATTTTTGCTCATCTCTGCACTTTGTGGAATAAAAGCTGTTACAGCGCAAGACTTGGAGGTAACGTAATTGTTTTAAATGTTCAGTGTCACAGGAATTGAGGATATTTAACAGAAACTGGCATTTCTTATAGCAGTTTGGTTGTCTCCCAGGACAGGAAGCTGTAGAGTGTTTAAAAAAGAGGCAGGGAAGAAGTTTAACAACCCTCTCTCTAAATCAGGATGCTTGAGTTCGGTGCCTGGCCTTGAGCTGAAAGGGCTGGAAGCTCTGCAAGATTCAGTGATTCATGCTGCTCTGCAGCGAACAAGAAGATAATGGTGATGGACTATCAAGAAGGCAGCCTTGCTAAATAGAGAGGCTTTGTGATATGGTCAAGGGGAAGGAAGTCTGGAGAACTTAGAAAAGGAGCAGATGTTTTTGGAGGTGGGGAAAAACTTAACTATCCATGTAGTTTGCTCTTGCAGCAGAGCCAGCAGAAGGAACTTGATACCAAACAAAAGTAGGCACACCCAATATTTAGCACAGGCATCCTGGAAAGCTGCTTTTTGGTACCGCGATGCTTTTCTCTTGGACAAATATGTTGTACGGTGACATCTCACAGAGGCAGAAATGAGCAATATAAGCACCTGTGAGTTTGTGCAAGGGAATGTATAAAAGAGGTTGGAGGTGTTTGATGCTTCTCTTTAACAACAATAATAAACTGGCCCCCACAATGGAAGCATAAAATGATATTCCAAGCAGGAAGCCAAGAGGGATGCCATTCCCTGAGAAGGAAATAATGACAGAAGATGCATTTAAAAAAGTGCGAGAGGTTGCTTGTAGGGTGTGTTTATGGATTGCGATGACTGGAAGTGTGATAAAACAGATTGCTGATCCTGTGTATCAAAGTACAAGTGGCAATGATTTTTCAAGTTGTTGAAACTTGCATCCAAAAAAAAAAAAATTTTGCTCTTATTAATAGGTTAATCCAGTGTAATTGACTGTGAAATAAACCTGGGGGAATTTTCCCATCTGTATGTGATGCACAGCCTCTTTGCTGTCTACTTGGCAACTGTACCTTCAGATAATTAAAAGCTGTTTTTTAAATCCACTCTTCTTTCAACTCTGGGTTGTTGGGTTTTTTGTTTTGTGGGGGTTTTTGTTGTTTGGTTGGTTTTTTTGGTTTTTTTTTTTTTTTTGCATCTTGCTACTTCTCTGAGAGCCATCAGTCACTGTTCTGGCTAAGGTGTAAAACGAAGATACTGTGGTTTTAGGAAAGGAAAACTGCAGATGAATCTTTTTGCTTTTTAAAAAACCCAAAACACAAAACCTACGAAACTAGGTGAATGTTTGAGGCTTTTTAACATGCACATCACTGCTACATTTCTAAAAATAATTTAACTTTTCCAGTATGGAAAACTGTAAGTTCACTTTGACTTTTTAAGATCTCATGCCACTTGCCCCTCTAAAATCAAACCTCCACGGCTGCCTTTGCTTAGGAAGCAGTTGTAATTACCCAGAAATTACAGGAGTTGTTCAGCACAGGGATCCTCTGGTTTCAGCACATAGTTTCATCGCTCTGTAGTGTTTTGAGAGGCCGAAGGGTGGGATGCAGCTACAATGAGTTTCCAGATTCCTAACAGTGTGAGGGACTGTTTTTAATAGTGATGATAAAAACAGCTATTCCCAGTTGGAGGTTAGTCAGTGGTACAATTATCAGAGCTATGAAATAGTGCAGGGATGGCTCAGAATGGAAAAACCAAGGCTTAAAACTTCTTTTCTTGAGGGAGCTGTTTGAAACTATTTCCTGCAAGTTCGTGGAGAATTAGTAAGAGATGTTAAATGGTGAGAGATCAAGCTGATGGGGCTTGGTTATTACTTCAGTAATTTAGTTTTCAGGCTAGCAAACTTCAGCTGGCTTTCGGGAGAGGGATTTGGTAGCAATTTTTTGATGAAAGCCAGCGTGGTGAGTGGGAGCTCTGGAGCTGGCATGTTTGATTTGTAAGGTTATGGTCTTCTGCTGCATGGTGTGCTCGCACCAGCTGCTCCACTGCGGAGCCTAAAAATGTGCTGAGTATTTTCACAGTAAAGTAACAATCCCCGGCTCAAAATCTGGTTCAATTAAACCATCTTTTTTAAAACGCAGTTGTGGGCACCTTATTTTCTGCTTAGTTTCCTGCTGATTTGGTTCTTCTCATTCATATTCTCTCTCTTTTGTCCAAGAGGAGGAAACCCTGAAAAGAGAATATTGATTGTACTGGGGGTGGGCAGTGGGGAATGCAGAGTTAGATAGCAATACATGTATTTTTCCTTGTCTGTCTTGTAAAGCTGTTTTTGCATTAATAAGGCTAAAAGTAGTGTGAAACAAACCTGAATTTGATGTTTTCAGATGAACTGTTAGGGAAGTTCTTACTTCTAAAACGGTCATTAACCTGGAAGGAATTGCACCAGAATTATTTCTAGTGCCTTGTTGTAGGTCTGTGCTACTGAATTTTAAAGATGAAACATGAAAAGGGAAAGATTCGCAGCAAAAGTTCTCACAGTTGACAAGGCGCTTGAGTGTGCAGAACCTATCCTTTACTGAAACTTAGATGCTATTTTAGTGCCTTTCTTTTTTCTTTAAAGAATGAATTACGGCAGAATTCGTGCTGTGCTTGGAATTTCTGAAAATTTAATTGTGTTAGTTGCTGGGCGTATCAACTACAAAGCTCTGAAAATATAGAACTATTTTTTACTTCAAGTAACTCTGAGTTATTAATGGAAAAAAATTATTTAAAAATGTAGCCAGAAAAAGATTAAAGATCCACGGAATTGGTAGGTTTCAAAATTAGCTTAGATTTTGAACAGTCTTTTGAAACAATCATGCAAAATGATACCGTATTAAATGTGGGTCTCTACTGCAGTTTACCTGCCAAAACCCCAAGCTTATCTGTAGCTGAGTTAGTTCAGTAGAAGACGTTCTGTGTATGTTCTTCTTTTAAGAATTTGTATAAAACCAAGCAGATACTTTGGCTGGGAAAGATTTTTAGTGTGTACTCCTGCCTTCTATCTTCATCTTAAGGAATTTAGCCTTACCATGTCACTGGTCACATGCCTATGCTTTTGAGTGTTCCAAAGTTTTTCTGGTCTCTTTGAGCAGGTTCTGTGGTTTGCAGGCTGCAAAGCAGTTAGTGGTGAGAAACATCCTCCACGTCCAGATGCTATTTCCTGGATCGTTCACCTGCATTTGTGTGGCCCCGGCTCCGCTCACCGATGCACTGTTTCCTCCCTCTGCCTGCTCCTGCTGAGCTGTATGTGCTTGGACGAGATCTGCCGTGTGATGGCTGCAAGTGCCTAGTTTTCTACGACGGATAAGTAGGGGGTCCGCTTTGATTGCGGCGTTGTGCCAAGTGCCGTTGTGAGTTTCTTCTGCATTGCTGTGTTATTCCTTCTGTCACCGGTTTGGATTACATCTTTATTTTGCTGGCTTTGACACCCTGCTGTCCTGTTTCCTTGCCACGCGCGTGTGTGACTTCATGCTGCAGGCCTGGAGCTGTTGGAGCGATGCTAGCACAATGCACGACGGTAGGCAAAAAATATGCTGCTGGATTGAAATGATGGGGCCTCATCCTGCCTGTAATGAGCAAATGTCTCCGGCACCATGACAGATTAATCTTCTAATGAAGAGTGAAGATGCGTAGCCTTTGATGTTCAGTCTAATTGAAAATGTATGATTCTTGTGTGTGGCATCAGATGAACAGCACCAACACTTAAAGGCAGAGTCAGAATAACTTCAATTTCTTTAGATTTTGTGAAAAGTTGTGTGGTGGGTTAGCCTTGGCGAACAGCCAAAGGCCTACCCAGCTGCTCGCTCACTCCCCCTCCTCGGTGGCAAGGAGGGGGAATAGACTTTGAGAGCTTAGGGATTGAGATAGTCAGGGAGATTACTGATTACTGTTGCGGGCAAAACAGAAGAATTGGTTTATCGCTAGTTAAAATAGATTTGGTAGTGAGAAATAAAAAGATAAACAGTAAAACAATACCTTTCCTCTATCCTTTTGCTGCAGGGGAATACCTGCCCTGCCATGGATCGCCTCCTCCCTGTCTTTCTCTGACCTTGGAGGATTTTTCCGCCTTCCTCTCTCTGTCAGGTGTTTCTTTGCCCTTTCTTAAATATGTTTCCGCAGTGGTGCCAGTTGTTTGGCTGATGGGCTCAGCTGTGTCCTGTGATGGGTTGTGGTGGAGCTGGATGGAAAGAATGTGATTTACAGGTTGGGGTTTTTTTTTGTCTTAGACTGTAGACTATTCTTCAGGGGCTTTTTGTTTTATTTTATAAGATATTGCTGGAAAGACCAGTGAATCCGAAGCTTGTTGAGAGCATGTGGGTGGTGGTGTGTCTTGTTTGTTTGTGGGTGGGTTGTTTTTAGATGCTCCTAATGAATCTGTTCTGTTGGAAGTTTTCTGTCCTCAGCAGATGTAATGATGCACTTTGTTATAAAATGTTCTATGAAAAATAGTTTGAGCTTCCTTTTGCATGAAATCTGTCCTGAAGTTGGATATACTTAGTATAACTCTTTTCGTAAGTTTGCAGAGCAGATTTCTTTTTTTGTAAACTGCTGACCTATAAATTTGAAATTTTGAGTTCAGCATTTTTACATTATCCTTGCAAGATGAAAGATTGTTTTCTGTGAAAGCATGACGTTGGGGCATCAGCAGTGTCCTAGTTTAAAGAAAAATTTGAAAGGATTTAAGATTTCATGGCAAATCACGAGACATTGGCACAAAAAATTGCGGAAGACGCTAGTGTGTGAAAACAGAGTGGATTCAGGAGTATGATAGAAAAATGCGGGCGTTTTGAATTACAGAAATACTTGCAACTAATGGCACAGTTACTTCTAAAATTTTATCTTTTAGTATTGTTCTATTTAATCTAATGTTTGTGTTGCTGAGCGAGGTTTCTGTTTGTTGAATTTGGTTTTGGAGACCCTTAGGAAAAATTTGGATGCTTTAGAGATACCCAGTGAATACTGTAACCGCTCGGCTCTGCAATGGATTGATAGAGTGAATCCATGGGGACAAAATCATATTGTTCTGCTTCGAGTCTTTTTATGTGTGTGTGTGGCTTTTGTTTGTTTTTTATTGGGAGGATGTTTTTTGTGTTGTGCCTGCATTTTGTTGAGAAGGTATCCACAGTGGTACAGGACAGAGAAATCCACAGTATGACCTTTTGATTAAAGGGTAAGATTCCATGGAAGTAGACAAAAATGCATTACCCCTTTTTCTGCTACACTGTTTAGGGCTGGACCTGTGATCAGGGTGGATGGGGTGATCTCTGTGAAAGGAGAACTTTGGCCCAAAGGCTAGTCCAAACCAGTTAGCCATATAAACCAGTTAAAGCCGTATTTATTTCAATGAATTAAGTTTCAAAGCTGATCAATTTAGTGTTTAATGTCGAGTTGCCAGCTGTGGGGTTTTCCTTATTAGCAAAGTTCTAAAGTTTTTATTTATTTACTGGATATTTAGCTGTAAGTTTGCTGCTCTACTTTAGAATCCGTATAATACCCCATGGAGAGATATACGGAAGCAATTATTACTGTGCATTGTGTGCCCTGGTGCAGGGGGACTTCTTGCCTATGTAGCATCAAGTATAAGGTTTTTGGTTTCCTGCTGATGTTTTACTTTGTCAGTACATGCCAATAAAATGGCCGGTCCTCTGCTGAAGTACATAGATTCAAAGATACGCTTGTAATCAGAGGAGTATTGCAAATGGTTTTATTTTCACTGTGGTATAAGAGTTGCCACAAAACAGGTAAAAGAAACTTTAAGAATTAGAGTGGGTCGTTATGCCATGCTGCTGGATCACTAACAAAGTATGACGGGTGAACTAGTGAGTAATTACTGTCAGGCCGGCCATGTGATGGTCAATTTATTAGCCGTTGCAGCAAAAATGAATCTACTGAATGTGTGCCAAAATGAGTCAAGTGGACCTCTCCAGACAGGATCCCTAACATCCACAGGCGAAACAGGGTGAGGACATTATTGTTGACAATCCTAATCTGCCACGCCAGTGTTGTAATAATAATCGGGATCTTCTTTAGCAAACTGATGTTGCGTTCTTGAAAAAGATGGGATGATTCTTCTTCTTCTTGCTGGTTTTAACTGGCTTTCTCTAAAGGGGGACAGGGTGGCTCTCTCTTGGCATTCAAGCTGATTTCTTTCATGTAGGCTGTCTGGATTTCTGTCTCTGGTGTTTGTCCTAAAACTCCCCTTTAAGGTCAGTTCTGCATCTTGCAGTCGTTTCTGCCGTTCTTTGCATGTACAGGAGCAATCCAGTGAGACCTCAGCCTTACAAAACGAGGGCACAACGTTTCCAGAGCTCTGGGAGTGCTTCTCTACTATTTTTGGAACCAGCTCTATTGCTTCTATAATAGGAAGGCTTCTGGAAGCTTTCTCCTTCCCCTTGCCCCAAGAAAGTAGCCTTTCAGCCGAGCTTTCATTAATTCAGAATCTGCATGGCAAAACAAATCTAGTTTTATACGCTAAATAATTCAGACGTGGCTCATGGATCACGTGGCCTCGAGTGTGCAGCGTTACAGTGAGTGTCTTTGCCCATACCCCGTAACCCGAGGACGTGGCAGCTGTAGCCCCACTCAGGGGTGTTTAGCTACCCCCTATTTATCATTCGGGGCACACGGTAGATTATGTGGTGACAAGGAGTGCCAAAGGAGGTGGTAGCTTTCTAGAAAGCAGAGTAATGTGTGATCTGGGTGCGTTTGTCACCAGCGCTGCAGCAGCATTGGCAAGTAAGGGATTTACTGTTTTTGTTTTCCTCTTGGATCAAGCGGAACAAATCTAATGAGCCAGTTCTTAACTTTTTCACAGTTGAGCAATGGATAATGTCCTTACCCAAATTGTGTAAGACAGCTGAAACCTTTCAGGAATAGTTGAACAAGGGAAACAGTTGTGATAGCTTTCCCCCCCCCCCCCCCCNGGTGCAGAGGAGCCTATGTTTTCTTTGTTTTCTTTTTCCCTTCTGAGATTTTCCTTTGGAGGGGAGAGGGGACAACTTAGTCCTTCTAACACTAACCACACCTAGAGGAGAGAAAGAATGAGAGCTGCAAATTTGAAGTCTTTCATCCTTTATTGACACGATCTTAGAAGGAAGACAGGTTCTCCCTGTAGTCCTTCATTAGAATAAGCATTTCATATGCTTATCAGTACAGCAAGTAGCGTTGTTTGACAGCAACGAAGAGTCAAACGTTGCCTTGGAGCCCTACACGCTTGTTTCCCTGCTTTCGAAACACTCTGTATTTTGCACACTGTGCATTCAAAAGTGTTCCTTTCCAACTGACTTGAAAGAAGCTAAAAATCACTTTATGGCAGACACCTTTCCCAGCACAATTCAGGGTGTGGCTTCGAGACAGCTGAGTCCAGTCTGAGTTGCTGAGAACTTCATCCTGCTGGGCTTTGCTAGTGCCTGCCGGATCCGAGGGTAAGTGGGTTCAGGGAGCCGACCTCTTCTGGGTTAATTTTCTCCTAATTTAGCTCCTTGAGCTGCTTCAGGTGAGAAGTCAGAGGGGAACCAGTGCTGATAGAGGGGAAGGTGTGAAAGGACTGGGAGGAAGAGAGGGATGAGACCCCAGCACAGCAGGAATTACATGACCGGAACGACTGTGGGGCTGTGACCAGAACGACTGTGGGGCTGTGCAGTGTTTTGGAGCTTCCATGTACTCCCTGCTGATGTGGATGCCCAAGCTCAAATTTATGTGGGAGTCTTCAGATTTCAATTAAGTAACTGCTCCGTCTGGTGTTATGCAGGGTACAGAGAATAGATGGGAGCTTGGTGGAGCTTTGGGAAGGGCTGGAGTGAATTTGGTGGGGAAATGAGCCAAGGGCCGTGATAACAAGGCCAGCTCTGATCCCTGGTGCCTAGAAGAAGTGGTGTCAGCACGTTGTGGTGTATAAGTACACACAGGAAGCTCCCCCCGTTTATTCCAGCTGGAACTCCTGTGGCAGCTTTATTGCTTTTAGATTAGATAACAGGTCTATGCAAAGTTACACCTTTTGACCATCCAACAGAGGGGAAGCTGAAGACACAAAGTTTCGCAGGCAAACGATGGTGGCTCCCGTAGCCTCCTGCTGCAAGTGAAAAGGCCGAACTGCAGTTCAGCAGGACTCGGAGAATCTCATCAGGTTGTAGGTGTTGATCTTTGCATCTTTTAATGCTCAGAAGTTGGATACAGTGTCTTTACTAAATACGTAGTTTCATGTGAGGGTTTGTTGCCAGCAGCCGGTGGATGGAAACACAAATGTGAGGTCACTCTGAAACTCTGTTAGATAGCTTTTATTAGAACATGCTTGTTTTCTCTTATTTTGCCTAAGACTGCTCTATTAAATAAAGAAGTAAAACCTAGCCGGTGAACTTAGTGTTAAAATGTAGTTCTTTAAGGCGCTTAAAATAGGTAGATATTATATGAAGAACAGTTTAAAAAAAAAAAAAAAAAAAGGGTTGTGTTCCCATAGGTGTCTAAGAGGCTGAGTACGAGGACCTGGTAAATGGTTTTGCTGTCCAACCTAGTCTGAGAGCTGCTGTGCATCACTGGTTGTTACCATGAAATATGAATGTTGGGATTAGAGAAAGCTTTCTGCGAAAGCCTCTCGCCCAGGAGAGTCTGGTGCTGTTATAGGTGGTGGGTGGGTGTTTGGGGAGGAAGGGAGGGAGGGCTGGAGGGGTGGCTAGGCTGGGAAATGGCAGAATTACATGTCTGGTGGAATGTGCTTTTAGAGGCAAGTATCATGTAGCAACCTAAACTTGAGCTGAGT
Source organism: Burhinus bistriatus (assembly GCA_013397275.1). Classification (NCBI taxonomy): domain Eukaryota; kingdom Metazoa; phylum Chordata; class Aves; order Charadriiformes; family Burhinidae; genus Burhinus; species Burhinus bistriatus. Next base: position 219,539 of record VYXH01003340.1, read on the forward strand.
GGTTGTGGAATGGACATGCGACCCTGTTTTTGCAAGAAAACAAACAAAAACCCACATGGAGATCCCTATTATAAGGCCTCAGCACTGGCACTTTTTTATTTTTAAAAGATTACCTGTCCTTCATAGTGACTGGTTTTTGGTACTAACTCTTCCGAGTTCCCCTCTGAAATACTTGCCGCTGCTTTTTTCTGCGTCCTGGGTGTGCTGATGCTCTTTGCCCAGCTGATGCAGTACGATGGCCCTGCAGAGCATCCAAAGCTAGCCCAGTGGGGAGGTAGGCTGGTCAAATGGGTTTTTACCAACACTGTGATCGCTGCTCAGACCTAGTCCTGAGCCCATGGCCTCCTTCCTAGAAAGCCAATTTTCTGAAAGGCTGAGCCCGTCCTTTGAGCTTGTTTGTTTATCAGTTACTGGTGCTACTGTTTAAAACGCACTTGTTCCTGCAGTAAAACTTCAGCTATCAAAGCATCAAAAGCTATGGAGTATTGATGCACAGATGAAGAGACCTTAACCCCACCTCATCTGTGCTGGTTGAGTTAATACATTTGTTTTTCAAAATTGCTGATAAGACTGGGAGTTCTGTGGGACCGTTCAGCGAACTGCTGTCCATTGCTGAGAGAACGTGATGCTTACTGCTGCCAAAATCTCAGTCCTTCCCACATCTTATGCGTAAAGGCATATGTTTGGGGGTGGTTTCAGAAAGGGAGAACAACACGATTAGGTTTTTAAGTTTCTCTTCTGTTTTGTTTCTCTGTGCATCTGTATTTCAGTTTTCGGGCTCTACCCAACTCCGTGCAAAACTAACAAATCAGCTGAAGTACCTACTGATAAGGATCAGCCTTGATAAAGAAACACACTGTGGTAGTTAAAAGGCAGTAAGTACCTCTGTGCTAGCTTGGATGCTGATTTTTTTCCTTTTTTTTTTTTTAATTTGCAAGCACAGCTTTTTACTACTTACACAGTAGGAATTTGTCAGTAGCTTGCTGGCATTAATAGTCTATTTCAGCTCTTTTCTATAGCCCAGCAGCTAGAGGAGGGGAAAAGGCGTGCTTTGTATGGAGCTGTGTTTGGATCTGTGCTGCAGTCCCCATCTGAACTTGTCTGTGTCCATTTTGTCAGCTTTTGCTGTCCTCTGGTAGGTGCTAGTCTCTTCTTAAACGCATGACATCGCACCATATGATGCCTGTGCTTGGATTGGGGTTGTGGCTGCCCCTAACCTGAACGAGTTTGCTTGATGGTTTTGCTTCTCAAGCTCTTTACAGCAAATAAGATGATCTTTTGGTTTCAATTTTTTTGTCTGGCTTTTAATCATTTACTTCTCAATCGATCTGCAAAGGAGTAGGACTAGGACAAAAGATCGGGTGTTTCTAACCTGGAATACGTGGAGAGAGTTTTAGGTATTGAAAAAGTGACTGGCGTTCTTAAAATGGTAGGGCTGCATTTATTTGGGTGTGGATATAATCATGTTTCTGTGATACAGTTCCTGCTGAGTCTGAAATGCTGGTGTCAGTAAAGCCAAAAGGAGAAGCCAGACAAAAGCTTGGATAAAAGTCAGGATTTCAGTGCCTCGTACTGGTGGTTCGTGGGACAGTAAAGATTTTGTGTTTAACTTTTGATTTTCATAAAGCACGAGGCATACGCTTTTTTCTCTGGATTGCTGTTTGTGAATGTATATTTTACAGGCCACAAAACATGAGAAATGGCTGATTTTTGTGCCTAGGTTTTACTTTTGCAGGTAGACCCTTGTTACACTCCAGGCAGTCTAATGAAAATGGTGTTTAATGACAAAGCTTTGATTTCAGCTGTTGTTAACCACAGCAGCCTAAGACCTTGTCTGAGTTCATGGAGTAGAGGGCATACTCTCATCCTCCAGCTCTGCCATTGCAATGCCTCTGTCTTCTTCATCCAGCATGTTTCTTTGCCTTGTGTAGAGTTCAGCAGAAATTTCTTTATGAAGACTGGAATGTGTTTATATAATATTTTATATATTATTTTAGGCTCCTGCTTACTCAAATGTAGGCAAATGATTAACTTTTTGTTCACCATCACTAGAGGAATTGTGCAATTGCTATAGCAGGTTATCAAGTCAGCTCGATCTAAACCAGTTTCTCTTTTCCCTGCCTGGAAAGTCATCCTTCATCACTTTCTCGGTGAGTGTGGCTACCAAGTTAGAGCAGGCTTTCCAGGCCAGGATTGTTCAGTGGCAGCGTCGAGTTGTAAACCACGTTGGTCAAGCACTTGATTAACTGAGCCGTGCGTAGGTAAGGGGCTCTTTTGCATAGGAGTTTTTTCCCTGGCAAGTGTTGCAAAAGGGGTGATGTGAGAGGCTCCATCCCAGTGAGGGCTTGGCTGCCGGCAAGCCCAAACCTCCAGTGAGTGCCTCTGCCAGGCTGTACTGTGGAAATGCCGCTGTAGGAACACTGGGCAAAGCTGATGAAAAGGAGAGAACAACCTGCTGCACTAAATCACAAATCCCCTGGGGACACAGCTCTATAGTTAGCATCTTCAAATGGCATTCCTTTATTACAGCATCATTGTGCATGGTCCTCTAGAGAGGAAGCAAACGATCTTTAAAACAATCTGCTGGCAACTCAGGCTTGAGTATTTGAGCTTTTCCAGGGCTCTTTTGCTGTGTCACTCTTTCCTTTTATGTTCCAACTCGAAGGTTGTTCTTTCACCGTTGAAGTACGTTAAAGCGCTGGTAATAGTGTCTACTCCAAGGACAAGGCGTAGAAGGCAGCAGCCTAGTGCGAATGAGAGATACTGCAGAGCAGTTTTGTTTTGGTGGAATCTGCTGCCTTATCTATGTGTGATGCAGTTTTCACAAGGCTTGGAAGCTGCATGGTGGCATGTTTTTGTCCTTTTTGAAATCCGGCATGTTATTTTGATTAGAATGCTAACGTAACTCCTGGCAGCATCAAATCTTACTGCTAGCAGCGATTTCCCTCCAAAGCTTGATGTGGTGCTAAGAAGCAGTAAGATCTTGTGTGTCCTGTTTGTACGGAGCTTGGAGGACAGCGTGTTCCATGGGAGGTGCCAAGGTAGTGCTGCAGTCATATATAAGGTGAAAAAGCGTTGTATGTGCAGACAGGCTGTTGCGGGGGGTGTTAATTTGTATTTTAATGGTGTTCAGAAACTCCAGCTGCAATAATGGCATGATGATGTTAAGTTCTTTTATATAAGTATCTTTTACATATGTGTATGCATATATGTGTATATATATTTTCTCTCCCTTGGGAAGGAGTCCTTGTACTGATCATCTGTGCTTCAATCGTTGCTGTACTTGAACGTGATCTTACTATGTACCTCTTGTTTGTTCAGTTTCTAGGTGGCAGAGACACGGTGAAGCTCTGTGTGGGGCGAGGAAAGCTGATGGGGGAGCCTTGTGTGTAACCCAGGATGGACTGGCTGTGACGGTGTGCCTTAGCTGGAGAGGTAGTTACGATGAAGAGTTCCTGCAGAGCTGGCCTCCACAGGGAACCGCTGAATTCCACATCCTCCACCTTCCATCAAGTCAAACGGTACGAACAGACCGGCTGGTCTGCCTATAGTTAAGTATTTAGTACCAATTTAGCATTCTCCTTACTTTCCTGTTGTCTTGCACTTAAATGTTTGGTCTAAATTCTTACTTTCGGATAGTGTTTAAGTGAAACGTTGTAATGGCTTAAGGGCAGAAATGTTCTTTGACATTTTTATTTGATAATGACAACTACAGATTCACTTCAGCTGCTACTGTACTTGGAGAAATCTTTGGGTTTTTTAGCAACAGCTATAAATTAATTTGGGAACATGGCTTTGAAGTAAAACTTACCTGGAGAATGGCTTCTCATAGTAGGCTTTAAAACATGCAGTCAACTTAAAGCAAGTAGAAATACTGGCAATCAGTGTTGTGGTTTGTCTTACTATGGAGTAAGTAATTAGATTAGTTTAAGCTCAGATTTGTATTGCTCACTCTCCTGTGTCTCTTGTTAAGAAGAAATGCACGATTGATTTCAAACACTTGCGCTTATGTGACAATTAAGTGAACGCCTCTCACTGTGTCTCGTTATAGGAACACCGTACAGAACAACTTGTCCTTATGCAAATGCAAGAACATGCCAGTTTGTTCGAGTTCAAGCTACTTGAAAATACATACATCTTTTTTTTTTTCTTTTTTTTTTTTTTTTGAAACCAAGACTCTCAAACTTCCTCAATCTGGAGGAAGAGAGCCAGTTTTCTGGTTTCCAAAAGCTGTGTGGGTTTAAAGCAAACTTTAACCTTTGTTCTTTGTGGTTGTGTAGACAGCGTATACTTGCTATGTTAGTCTCGTGGTAATTTAGTGCTGGAAAAGACTTCCTGGGTCATCCAACTCCTTGCTTTCCCAAGCAGTGTCTCATAATCCCTTTTGTAAATTCAGAAATCCATCTTAAAAACAATTACATCTTTTCTTCTCTCCTCCTCTAGATGAATCCATTACTGAAGATGACAGATCTATCTGTGTGATTAGGAACCTTCTTTTGATTCCCAGGCTGAACATTTGTGCCAGCTGATATACTCGTTTAAGCTTGTGTTTGTTCCTTTTTCTTTTCGCATGAGGACCGCTTCTTATTTTCAGCAGTTCACATCTTTTGCTAGATTCTGTAAAATGTGGTTGTGTACCCTCACCTGTGGTTTTGCTGTGCTAAATGACCTAAGTGTTATCTATTGGCTTCTTGAATAACGATTGTCACTTTCATTCTCAGTCTGGGTGAATCTCCTCTGAGTCATGACAAAAAGTGTGTGCTGCACTCCAGAGCAGATCTGGCAGGAGTGAAAAGCCCTCTTTTTCACAGGTGTGTCTGTGGTGGCCAATGCACCTTTCTTAGTTACCTCCAAAACTTCTTGGTGTTCAGCTTCCTGGTGCATCACTAGCTGTAGTTCAGAACTCTCCTCCGTTTCTCCTACTTGGTGTTTTGTGCCTCTGTTGTTTTAGCAATGCCTTCATTTCTGTGGGTGCAAACGTAGTATTTGTGCCGAGGTCATTCCTAACAAAATCAGAGTGTTCCCAAGGCTGATTCTTGAGGCATGTCTTTGGTTTCCAGGCTGGTATTTTCTCATTCTGCATCACCTGGGGCTGTCTGCACAAAGCCAGCTCCTTTGTCTGTTTTCCCGTTCCTTTGCCAATCTGTCTTAACCAGTACATGTCCTTCTGAAGTCCATGTGAGTAAGATATAGTACATTTGTCTAAAAAGATCACTTCTTTGAGAACCTTCAGGTTAGTCTGGCATATTGAACTATTCCCTCTTCCCCCTTTTTCTCTGTGTTGCCTTAACCATCTTTGCTTGCAAAGCACCTTTATACTGAAGTCAGACTGCCAGGCCTGGAGAGGCTGCTATCTCTCTCCCTTCTCTTTCTTCCCTGCCATGCCACCTCCAATGTGCTACGTGTTTTATTAACTCATATTGTTCCCTTTCAAGAGGTTTATAAATCTTGCTTCGTGGCCTGCAGTTTATGAGCCTGTCTGTTTTGGATTCTAAAACTGAGATGAGGCACTCCTTGGGATTTTAATGAAGTTTGTTAATCCTCCCTCTGCCAATGTTCTTGTTCAAATTAACCCCTGGGCTTTTGCCCTCGTGACCACCCTTATCACCCCTCTTTAAAAACGATTCAAAGTCAAATTTAGTATTTTGTGCTGTACCTAGAGTACTCTTAATCTCTGCCGTGACCTTGCTTGCAGCCCTGTTTCTCTCCCTGTCCTTTCTCACAAACTGAAGAACCTTTTACTATTTCTTTGTTTTAAGTATCTTTGTAGGGACTTAATGCTGCACCAGTTCTCGCATTTATTCCTAGACATTTTGATCTCTAAAATACATCTTTCCAAGTGACTTGAAACCTGTGCCTGCTTCTTGTATCCTTCCCAAAGAAGGAACGTGTTCAGTTGGAGTTTCTTCTGTTCTTGTTTGGGATGTGTTCTTAATAATGAGAACACCTTTTGACTCCTGGAGAATACCTGCTGGGTTGTGCTGTCTGCAGTGAAATCCTCTGTGCTGCAGTGCAGCTGACTTCATGAACCAGTTCCTTTTGGTCTGGAGTTTCAAAAGAACAACCTGGTGACTTGCCTTCAAATCTACTCTACTTTTGCTTATTCTTTCTTTTGAACTCCAAGTCTGTTAATGATAGTGCGGTCCAAGGTTAATTTCTACGACCTTTCATGTGTTCTCATTATGTATGCACAAAAATGAAGACTAAATAGCATCACTTTGTTGGTTCATTAACTCTTTGAAGAAATTTGTTGTACCATGATATCCAGAAGGATCTTGGTCCTCTTGCAGTTAATAAATTAGAAAACAAATGTTAAATCAAGGAAAATAAAACATTTCCAGAAGGAAACCTGTCACTGTCTCTGTGCTGCTCTGAGCAGCTTTCAGCAGAAGCCCTATAAAACCACCACTTTTTTTTTTTCTTACTGTCCTTTTCCCAAGTGACTCGTGTGATTCCTTCTCATCTTAGCCTGTTCCACCACAGGCATGCGTGCTATCCCATCATCTTTGGGCTACATGTTTTTGGAGCAGCTTAACCTTGAATACCAAATGTTTCAGTTGATTTTGTTCTCCTCTGCTTTGTCATCCCTGTATCATCTGTAGTGTGGCTGGGAAGTAGGGAACGTGGGTTTGAGCTTCCTCAGGCTCAACAAGAATTGCTTCTACATCACTCTCTTCACGGTAAGTGCTTTTATACAAAAGACTGGCAAAGCAATGGCACTTCTTCCTGTCCAAAAATGAGAAAGTAGCTGAGACTACTCTGCTTTATGCTGAAGGGGGGGTGTGTGTGTGCGCGTTAACTTTTAAAATGTGTTTGAAACTTATTAAAGGGTGGGAGCCCTCAAACCGGAGTAGTCTGTGTGTGTTGGGCTTGGATGTGCGATCTGTCACCTGAAACCTCTGCTTTGTGAAGATGATGGCTTTTATAGCTGCTCTTGTGTGCAGCTTTATTTGGGTGTTGTCTCCTGCAAAGTCAGGTTATTTGAACACCTGACGTGGGTGAACAAGCGGTGGGGGGATCCAAAGTTAAGAGTTAGGCACTTACTTTGCATTTAGCTCCTCAGCTCTGCGTCACGCTCCCACTTCGCCTCTGGCTGGTGTCTCGAGCAGAGTGCGCTGCTTCAGCAGTCTGATACCTTCTGATTCCCTTCAAAGCCCACGATAATCCTCGCTTGCTCTCTGATTGATGCAAGAGGCAGTTTTACAGGGGTTGGGAGGTGGGTCAGGAGCAGTTGCTTTAATCTGAAGTTACTACTGCAAGGGAGTGGATTTTCTAGAAATTGGATGCCTCCACAGCTGCTGAAGTTGAACCCGCCCCTGGTCTGGAGCATCATGCTTCCCAACCCGCCTTTCTCCTAGCTTGGACACTTGCCACACGCCAGAACAAACTCCAGTGAGTAGCAGAGCGTTGTCCATCCCGGCTGCTCGGCTGGGACTTTCCCGCCCCGGCAGAATCCGTGGAATGCTTTTGAAGCAGCTCTCTGTCTGCTTTGCCTTGCCCCAGCAGTGCAAAGGGGATGGAAATGGTACTGGAGATTGAGCCCAAAGGACCCACCAAGTCCTTCCAGAAATAACAAGTGGTTGACCATAGTTTAACTTGCATTCAGTACTCAGTCCTTCATAATTGTCAGTGTCCTTTACAGAGGAGCTAAGCTCTATAGACAGAGAAATGGGATGCCAGGGAAGACAAATGCCTTGCCAGAGGTTATGCTTGGTGTGGGTTTTTATTGTTGTTGGTTTTTTTTCTTTCCTTTTTTTCTTTTTTTTGGCTTCTGCCTTTTGTTAGTATGTCCTGAGGGTTTTTTCAGAGTTGTAGTTGGCACTGCGTGTGCAGTCAGCAATGCTAGGAACTTTTGTCGACTGGAGTTAGTGTTTACAAAAAGAAATCCACAGGAAACTTTGGGGTTTTGATTGAAATTTTCGCCTTAATAAAACCTTCCGGTGCTTTACCCAGAAAACTTGCAGCGTGAATATGCTTTTTGAGCAGATTACGCTTTTTTTGTTGTTGCTGTTCTTGCTGGCTGGAGGAAATCTCTTGGCTTCACAGGGCATCGTGAGAGTCCCTGACCCAGGTGCAGTGAGGGGCATCTAGGCTCTCTGTGGACCCTAGAAAGGAGTTGTGAAAATTGAGCCTTTTCTACCAATTTTTCCTCCAACTTTGGAGCTTCCACTAAAGTGAATATATTATTTTTTTTAGGCTGCTATGATTTAGAAGATACATAAATACAAAAGGATGTAGAAAGATTCTGGCAGGTTGGCACATTACCTTATGGGTCTTCCCTTCAGTAGGGAGAGGAGGGGTGCATGCATGTCTGCACATTTATGAAGGCATTTATTTCTGTATCAATCCCGTGTAGTAATAAACATGATAAAACAGTAGTGGAAACAAGCTGTAGCTATGACTTGTAAAAACAGCAGTGTCATTCCAGAAGTGTAAGTATCCTGTTTTTCAGACATGGCTGATTAGAAATAGAAAAACTGGCCCTTTTATTTCATCAGCTTAAGGATGGAATAACAGTATAAAGGCAGCACTGCTAGTTGTTTCAGTGCTGATCATTCCTGGCAGAATTATCTCTTATCAGCAATTCAAAACCACACATTTGGGATTGGAAACCTTTTATGCTTACTCCGTGAACTTCTGAAGAGTCGTTGTCTCTAAAGATAAAATTAGAAAGCTTGATAACTCAAGGGTGGAGGAAAGCAAACAGAATTATTCTGGAATTAAGTATCATAGGGAATTGTCAGTGACATCACCTTTTAACAACTATTTTTGGTGTTTTTAAATATTTAAAAACTTACCTGCAGCTGCCACAATTCTCTGCTTGCCAGCATTGAAATGTTGCAGAAATAAGGTCATCTGTGGGTGGGGACTGGGCTCTGGTTGATCTTCAAAGCAATTTCTGTTGGGAAGCCTTGTTCTAATTCTAGGAGCTGGGAATGAAATGTGCTGCTGACGTGCAGGGAAGATGCTATGTTTGCCTATAAGTTCTTATTTGTAGTGTTCCCAGCAAAGCCTGTGTGGGGTGGGGGCTTTTTTTCTCCATTTCAGGTAAGGTCCATTACTAACATCCCTTTTAAAATGGAAATTCTCTTCCCCACTGCCGAAAACCTGGGAGGCAGGTGGCACCGTGATTCAGCTGGTCAGGTGGAGTTGGCAGGACTCCTTTATAGCTGTCTGAAGTTATTAAATGAAGGTTTTCTTTAAATCTGGATCCATTAAAACAGTGCAATGAACTGAATGCTGAATTCAAATGAGGCAATTATTCTGGCAGTAAAACTTCTGACTAAGGCATAATTTTGTTATGTAAATTATAACTTTTCAACCTTAAATGGTACTGTTGGCCGAGCCAGAGACTAACTGAAACAAAGGAGGAAATATAACCTTAAACGAGAAATCCGTAATAGGTGAGGCATAACTCTACCCTTTGTCTTTCTCCATAGACCAGAAAGAGCTGGGAGCAGCTGAACCAACTTTGCTGGCTAAACATGTCCTCTAAGCATGTTGGGGTAACCAGTTTGGTCCTGTTTTCATCCGTATAATACTTGGTCTCACCTTCGTTTGCAGCTTCTCTTAATGAAGGGTGTTGAACTGATTGTCCTGCTGGATTCCTGAAAACTGCTTGAGGAAAGCCTTTTAAAAACACGTTCAGCTCATCTTTCAAACACCCTGGCATGAGAACTCATGAATGAAATTTGATCTTCTGCTCCTAGCTCATGAGATTTCAACATGCAAAGTCGTGTATTTAATTGTATTCACCTCTTCTCCCCAGGGTACGGTGGCAGGCAGCCATCGGAGCTTTTCTCTCTCTAGTCTGAAAAGCACAGCTCCAAAATGCCCTTCTGGATGGGGAAGGGCGGGCTGCAGGCGCCATTCTCTGCAGCAGCTTGCTGCAGTGGTTCACCTGCTGCTCTCCTGGGTTGGGCTCTGGCCCAAGCACGTTTGTGGCCTGACCCTGCTTAGCTATAAAGTGCAACTGAGATGAGGCAGACCCTATGGAAAATGAGGCTGAAACAAACTACAGCAGCCTTGATTTCCCAGACTGTCTTTATTCATCTATTTCAGTGCCCTGAAGTACTATTTTTATCAGATTATTTTAGTTTTTAGCATCCAACTGAGAAGGCAAACAAAATAGCTCAGTTGCATTTTGCAGAGGAGACTAAATTGGGAGGTGACCCAGTTCCAGCAAGAGCTGGAATCAGCAGGCAGAAGGCATGGGGAGAGAATTAACCCAGGGACTAGGTAGGCGTATCTGCAGTAATGGGAGCTCTCTTATTGCCATAGTCTGTAGGTGAAGTGCAGATGGTTTTAGCACTGTCTGGTTGCAAGAGCGAGGTGATGATCTTCCTTATAAAATTGGGAGGGGGGAGAACATAACGGCATCCTTTGCAGTGTCTGCCTCCTGGCCTTCAAAGCACTGCAGCGGACCAAAAGGGTCCCCTGGGTTTTATGCACACTTGTAGAAAGGTGAACTAAGCCTTTCCTCTTGATGTACCTCCCCAAAACCTCTCTGCCTGCACTTGTCACCCATCCCCTTGCTAGTTATCACTGGGGCCAGAAGGCGGAACTGAAGCCTCAGGGGAAAGCATGGCTGCTTCTAGTGCAGGAGGCTCCCTCTGCTTGGACAGGCGCAGGTGGTGCCTGGCCGAGGTGTTGCCCTCGTGTACTCGTGTGTGTTGCGTTAGCAGCTGGAAGCGGAGCATCTTGCTTTCAAAGCCATCCCTCAGCTGGCTCTGGTGCTGGCTCCGCTCTCCTTTCTGCCATCGGTTACTGTGGAGGGTCTACAGCCCTGGCTAATCCTTGGGGCAGGGCTGCCTGGACGGTCCCCAAGCTGCACTTCAGGTTGCTTGTATGGCACATCCATGTGCGTTCTTGGTCAGCATCTGCTGTTATGACTGCCCTCTTCCAGCTGTCCTGTGGACTCTGGCGGGTCTGCTCGAGGGTAGGTGAGCTCGGTTCCCTCCTCCTCGTGTGTCGACCCCACGGGCGCCCTGTGCAGCATCAGCGAGGGTGTCTCGAGGTGGGTGTGTGTCCTGATGGCACTGCGGGCAGGGGAGAGCCCAGTGGGACTCTGGCTGCATCTGTCTGATACAAACCTGTCGCGTGTGTTAACTGCAGGTGTTAACAGCTATAAATTTGTCCGACTTTATAGATGTTACGGCTTAAGGTTTTTAATTAAAAACTGTTTTTAGGCTAGAAATGCAATACTAAAGCAACTGTTTTGGTGGTGGCTGTCAAGGGAAACATGTTCAGTGTCTGAATGTGTCTGTATCAGCTCATGATAAATGTGGCATTGAACCTGCTGTTCTTAAACTAGCAAGCATGGATTGATTATCCCTGTTTCAAAAAGGAGGCTTTTTAATGTAACAATTCAAAGATTACCATGGAAACATAATCTATAGTTAGTTCTGTAATATGCTTATGCGATACTCCTGGGAGAAGAGCCTGAAGTCTCCTGAGAATTGTATCCTATGTGGCAGTGCCCTGGGCTTTTGTGTTTTTGAGCTGTGACTTGATTGCTGCAAAGGTGTAACAGAAAGGAGTCGTTGAGTGCCTGGGACTGTTGCAGGAGTGGTGCTGCTGCTATAATGTCAGCAGCATCCAAGTGTCTCCTTCACAGCTCTTAAATTCTTAACCATAAAAACACGTCCTTGAAAGTGGTTTTGTTCAGCTGTACGTGTTGCTCCTGTCACTTCAGGAGGGGGGTGGCTGCCATCTGATGTGTAGCATGAGGGCCTTTATGGGAAAGTACATGAAATTTGCCATTATTGATATAATAAAGGATAGGTTTCATTTTGGGTGGTATTAGGAGATCAGGTATCTGCTGGGATCTCTGATGAATGATTACACTTGCTAATTTCCCTTTTCAGCTTTAACTGTACTTTATTTAGTGTGTGTGTGGGGGGAAGTGGTAGCTAAACCTTTGGACCCCCATGTACCTTACAACTGGATGTATGCACGAACAGACAGAAGGATGGCTCTAACTCTAGAATGAAGCTCTAGTTATGTTTGTGCAATGGGTGGAACTTAACTGTTAGGATTTCTCCTTGCGACTCCCTGGAAACAGATTTCTGTAACGGGAAGATCTCTGCTGTCCTTAAGATCATAATCCTATCGCAAGAAGTTCTCCAAGGGTGGATGTTGCAGCCTTGGTTGCTGCTCTTCCTTACTCAGTGGTTCCTTTTGCGGTGTGGGCTGCTTGACATGGAGTGGGAGGCATGCTAGTGCTTACTCTGGGCCACATCCTCTAATTCCAGGCAGGCGTATTTTGCTACTATAACTTCTCCCCTTTCTGTTTTTCTAGGGTTTCTGGTATGCACTTAAAGCCATATCTCAAGTTACAGAAGAAAGAGCGATCTCCAGAAATAAGCCAGGATTCCCTGAGAGGCCAACCTATGAGCCATCAGAGATCAGCGCAAGAAGAAAAATACACCAACTGCACCAAACTGACCGTTTTCCCAAAACCCTCCCTTGTGACTCCATCTCAAAAGCTTCTGGGGATTATTTATCCAAATACTATGTGCAATATGAATGGGAAAGGTCCAGCGGATGGTCCAAGTGCAAGGGAAAAGAAGAACGCCCTGTCTGCAACCATCCACCAGGGAGAAGAAGGGGAAGGGCCTCTGGATGTCTGGGCTGTAGTGAAACCTGGCAATACAAAGGAGAAGATTGCATTCTTTGCAGCCCAGCAGTGCAGCAGCAACAGCCGGCTAGGCTCTATGAAAATTAAAAGCACGTGGGATATCGATGGAAGAACAGCTAAACGCAGGAAAAAATCGGTTGATCTTAAAAAAGCCAAAATTCAATTGGAAAGAATGAGGGAGGCAAACGCCAGGTGCTCCCAGCCGGAGCCTTTTGCCTGCGGCATCGAGCACTGTTCGGTGCATTACGTGAATGACAACGGTGAGGGTGTGTTCCCAGGCCGATCTCTCTCGGTGATAGAGATGGTAGCCTTTCTGGAGCAACGAGCAAGGGCTTTACTGGTAGACTGTGCTAAAACCTGCACGCCTGCTTCTACTACAAGGCTGAGCGCTCAGCCTAAAGGTGCACTTCCCAGCTCAGACCCTTTCTCCTCTGCTGGGGCATGCGAGGTACATGCGGAGAGGGGACCTTGCGGCAGTAGCGAGCAGCAGCAGAGCGAGCCCGTGCGCGTGCTGGACATGGTGGCCAAGCTGGAGTCAGAGTGCCTGAAGCGCCAGAGCGAGCGGGAGGCTGGGAGCCTCTCGCGGAACAACAGCTTCCGCAGAAACGTCGGGAGAGTGCTCCTGGCGAACGGCACCCAGCCTGAGGGAGAGGCGGGGAAGGTCTCCTCGGGGATCTTGGCTCCAGGGGATGGCTTGGAGGAGGCAGGGGTAGCAGAGGCTGGGTACGGAGGACGGTGTGGTCCTCTGGGTGACACTGAGTTGTGGGACGGTGCTGCCTCTGCTCGGCAGCCTTTTCCTTCTGGGCTGGATACTCGGATGGGGAATGTGAATTCGGGACTTGCTCATGCAGTGTTGGCAATAACCGCTGGCAGGAGTGATTCTGAAATGCGAATTGAGCCTCCCAGACCTCTGCCATCTGCGTGTCCAGCTGCTGCCAGGTTGCCACTGGATTCCTTGCAGAGCAAGAACGCGACTGTTGATTGTACGTCGAAAGAGCCTGTAATTTTCCCAAAGCAGAGTGTGTACCCTGCTAGGAAGGAGCCCTTATGCATCAGTATATCGGTCACCAAGACCGAGAAAGGATGCAGGAAAGAGCAGCTCTCTAACTCCAGTTCTAGCGAAGATCCGCTCCCAGGGAGGCTGTTTTTTCTCCAGGCTGACCAGCCTGCCGCTCACGAGCAACAGCCACTACAGGAAAGTACCCAAGAAAAGCCAGGAGAAGTAGCCCAAAATGAGGATGAGGATGCTTTGGCATCTGACAGATCATGCGTCAGAAACAGTGTCCCTACAGAGCCATCAGCCCTCTCTGTTCCCCCAACAGAAGGGGCTTTGCAAGTACTTGATGCTTCCTGCTTAAAAAGGCAGGTTTCACATGACTTTCTGGAGACCAGGTTTAAAATTCAGCAGCTTTTGGAGCCTCAGCAGTATATGGCCTTCCTGCCTCACCACATCATCGTGAAGATTTTTGGATTGCTTCCTACTAGGAGTCTGGTTGCCCTAAAATGCACTTGCTACTACTTCAAATTCATCATTGAATACTACAACATCAGGCCAGCAGACTCCCGCTGGGTCCGCGATCCCCGCTACAGAGAAGACCCTTGCAAGCAATGCAAGAAGAAGTACGTGAAAGGGGACGTATCACTCTGCCGGTGGCATCCCAAACCATACTGTCAAGCTTTACCCTACGGGCCTGGGTATTGGATGTGCTGTCACCGGTCTCAGAAGGGCATCCCGGGCTGTAAGTTAGGTCTTCATGACAATCATTGGGTTCCTGCCTGCCACAGCTTTAACCGTGCTATTCATAAGAAAACCAGAGGAGCGGGAGCCGAAGTGGAAGAGGAATATTAGTGCACATACACTTTCCTGCGAGATTGTTTGGGGTAGGAGGAGATTCTCATGCCTTGTGCTGTTTACAGTGTATATAATTGTTGTGGTTTTTTTCACAGGGCTATGAAACTGCACATACTTAAACACAAGAGCCTTTACCTTTTAGATTAAAGATAGCTTTTAGTCCATCTATGTAAATAACACTATAAAAACTAATTGTATATACAGAGTCTACAGCTGGCTGAACAACGTAATCACTACAATGCAGCTATGATAGTGTTGCGGCTATAGTTGTGTGTGTTTTTAAGTGTCTTGTTTCAAAATCTGTATATCCTGTATAATATATGAATGTTTCTGAGAAGAAACTCTAAATAGGTAAAGGTCAACTTGTTTAAAGAATCTTCAGACAACTTAACTGGACAACCTTAAAATTAGACTAGAACAGATCCATTATAGTAGCGTGGCAGTGGATAAAAAGAGAGAAATAATATTGTATAGTCAGAATATAAAAAGTTCTTGGCTACCTTACCCATGTTGTCTGGTTGGTTTTTTTTTTTTACTTAAATAAAATGTGCATTCTAGATCTGCCTTACCAGACTTTCTCTTGTAAGACTTTTGCCCCAAAATAAAAATACTGTAAAACTTGTGGCAGAAACTTGGTACTGCGATGTAGTTCAGACTTGCAGTGTGCTTCCTGTAGAGAACTAGTCCTCCTACTAAAAAAGAAACACACACACTCACAAATTCCAGCTTTTCCTTTCCTTCCCATCAGTGGTGCTTGCAGCAGAGCCTTGACAGAGGCTCCTGGTGTCTGAAAACCTGGTGCTAGGTGTGTAAGACTTGCAAAGATAGGGACTCTCTGTTTTGACTCCTGCTTCTCAACTCTTGGGTCGGCCCCTCAGCTGGGCACTGGATGCTTGAGGATGGAGCGTGGGTCCAGCAGGATGAAAGCGGAGTTGCCTTGGCTCAGTGATGCGCTGGAAGCTTTGCTGTCTGCTGTATATGGAATTTTTCCCTTGCAAGAGGAATCCTTGCAGCGCTTCGCCCAGCTCTGCTACAGCCTCTGAGGTGGGAGTCGATGCTTTCCAAGGGGAGTTGTGAACGTTTGCGTCGGAAGCGCAGGCGAATGGTAATTCCTCAAACTCTGAATGGGGGCTGAGTGTGGCATCGATCTGAATATGTCCTCAAACACGTTCCTCTACTGCAGTGCTGTGTTCCGGGAGTCCCAGCCTCCAGTTACAGCCCTCCTTGTGCCCAGCTCGCTGCCCAAGAGTGAACAGTTTGAAAGCCTGGGAATGTACCCTGGACAACCCAGCAGCCGCATTCAGCTCCGGGGAGCGGGAGCAGTAGGCATTTTGCAGCCGAATAGAGAGCGGCAGTTGTAGCTGTGTAGTTTGAGTCCCTCCTCTCCCTGCACTTCATGCTGTGGCCCTTCTCAGAACAGGGATGGACCCCTGGCAGTCATCATTGCAGCTGAAGCAAACAACAAGAAGAGCTGGTGCCACCTTCCCTCCTCTGCCCTGCAACCCCTGAGGGAGCACCCGGGATGGGATGAGTACTCTTCATGGGAGCAGCGTCTGGGATAGGGTGGCCATGCACCCAGCTCGACCTGTTCTTTAACCTTCGGTGCAAGATCAGCCAGCTGCGGATGGGTGAGGAAAGCTGCTGGCTGAACCACCCACCTCCCTCTGCGTCCTTGTTGACGCTCTGCTTCGTCTGCCTTTGCCTAAAACCGTGGTGAGATCGCAGGGAGTGACTCCTTGTTTTAAAATGTGAGGACAGAGAGGGTTTGAAGGCACATGCTTTTATTCTCTACATTAACAGTGAGAGAAAGAAAACCGAGCTCTTACAGCCTGAACCGTGGGTTTGGTAAGCTCAGGATGTTCACGGTAGATTTAAAAGGGATGCTATTTTTTTTTAATCCCCCAGTCTCGGCTTTACCTGCTGTCCAACACCCCGGGTGTCGGGCACCCCTGCTGGGTGCTGCTCAGCCATCTCTGCAATGCAGCAGACATGACAAGCAGGAGGAATGAAATTAGAAATTGAAAAGGAGGGTGGGGGTTGCCTTGTAATCAGCTGCGAGGAGGGAGAGGAAAAGCAGGATCCCTCATTAATTTGTGACTTCATTCTCTTAACGGGGCCCAGGCTTCACCCAAGCATCAATGCGCTGCGCTGGGACGAGCAGCAAAACAACTTTCTGGAAGAAGTTGTCGTGCCAAAGCCATCAGCATCAAAAGCCTTCAGCTTAATTTCAATTAAGGAAGAGGGGGAAGAACCTGCTTTCCTGCCCCCCGCCCAAGACTCTGGAAAACTTGAGATAACCCGCGCCGGGCTGACAGCAGCGAGGGAAGTCCCTGCGAGGCTGAAATAGAAGCAGAGGAGGAAAATATTTTATAACTAGATAAGGAGCCAGTGAGGTTATTTTTTTTGGAACGGTGTGAGATTTTGGTCACCTTCATGGAACAAGGGGACAAAAATAAGAAGAAAATAATAGGATTGGGCTATTTCGTTCCTTGGAGCAGTTAAATTCAGAGGACAATTTGCTCTTTACCCTACCCCATCCCCGCCCTCCCCCCAAGCTGGCTGAGGAACGTGGGCTGGTTTATACCTCAGTTATTGTGCTGGTTGCCGGAACTATCCCTGTTGCACAGCATTGCTGTTAAAAATTGTTTTACAGAACAGACTTTAGCATCTACAAGTGAGTTGTTCTGAATGTAGGCATGCTGAGCTGCCTACAAGCTTTTTTTTCCCCCATCAAGTAGTAAAGTGGAGATTTCTGGTTCCTTAAAAGCCAGTGCAGGGAGAACCCAAGGGCTGATCAATTTTTTTATTTTTTTTAATTGCTTCTTAGTAAAAAAAGAAGTCCAGCATTGGATTTAGAAAAGGACTAAAGGACTAAAGACTGAGGACTAAAGACTGTGCTGTGTGCTTGACTTCCCTGCCTGGGAACGGTTGGAGTGTCTGGACTGAATTTCCAAATCTGCCTGTGAAGAAGTTGCAATAACATTTCCATTGTTCATAAGCTTCCAGTTTTCATCAAGCTCGCGGGGTGGGGTGATCTCCTGGCGTAGATGCCACTGAAAAAGCCACCCATGGCTGAAGCTTGTGGTTGGGCTCTCGCTCCATCCTGCCCCTTTCTGCAGCAGCTTTTCCCCCTTTGCTGCATCCCTGCTCCCTGCAGCGCAGCTCCGCAGCGCTCTATTGGCGTTCAGCTCCTTGCCTTGCCCCCACTTCACTCTCTGCAGCATCTGCCCCCATCATTTCATGCCTGCGCAAAACTGCACCGCTGCATCCCACCTCCGTCTACAAGTCCCACTTCTTGCAAGGTGGGAATGGTGCTGAAGCCTCACCCCGGGCCGTTTGTCCTCCCCAGCCTGCGTTGGGCTGGTCTGAGCAACCCCGGAGTAGGGATGGGACTCCGGGCATTATGAACCTGCTCTCCTGCCACAAACCAGTGTTGGCAGAGGAGGAAACCTCCTGCTGATGGCACTGCTTGAGCACAAGTGACCCGAGGAATCTGTAGGCACGAGCTGAGCTTAGAGCCAGGCTTGGCTTTGTGCACAGGCTGCTTTCCTGCGTGGCCGCGACCGAGGCCACAAACTGCCCCAGCTCCACATGCAGGAGCCCCAGGCTGCTCCTGAGTGTGCAGCAGACGGGAATCGCAGGGCATCAGTCCTCCCCGTCAGGTAACTGCCACAAAAAATAAAGTGGGATGGGTTGTTTCTGCTCCATCATCCCGCAGGCAGAGCCTGCTTCTTCCTGACAAACACAGCCCTTTCCCAGCCCCGTGGCTCAGACACCCAACACTTCACTTTAATAGTTACCTCCTCCAAAAGACACAGGCGCATGTGTCCTTCTGAAACGACCTTGTAAAAAGGGGGGGGGCAGCGTCTTCCCTTGCAGAAGTCATTCAGGCTCCCCACCTGCGGACACAAACATCACCCAGCAGAGGAGCAGCTCAAAGCCAGGCTTACACGAGAGATTTAGCCATTTACATGTACGGATAGGGATGTGCGCGTGTGCTTTGCAGGACTCCTGTACCTGCTCCAGTGGAGACACAGTTATTTTATGGAAGAGTATTTTTTTAGGGTGGGTATGGCTTATTCCACGGCTGTGTGATCGCACTGTAACAGGTCTGGTCCCTGTGATGCTTTGAAGGCTGGAAATTCTTGTGTACTTTCCCAGCACGGTTAAAAACAAACCACACAGAAGTAACAGTTAGAAATATACAACTGTAAAAAAATTACTGTTAAAGATTTATTGCAATAATACAATAAAATTTAGAAAAAAAACCAAAACAAAACCCCAAACATTTGTGTTTAGTTACATCTAGTTCGGAAGTTGCAGAGAGAGGCCCCGAGTTTTTGCAGGTGACGAGCAACCCTTGGGTGTCCCACCCGAGACCCTGCAAAGGCACCCGATTTTCAGGGGAGGGCTGGGCTCTGGAAATCGGGTCCTTCCTCTGGCAGCTCAGATGGGCCACCCCAGATCACTGGTCACAGACAAAAGTCACGGCCTAAACTGAAATTCCCGCATTCATGCTACGCAAAGTGTTTTGTAAACTCTCAGCCGGCTGTCTTCAAATATCTCTAATTACAGAT
>VYXH01003340.1:241745-286327 GCA_013397275.1 Burhinus bistriatus
GTGTGCATCCTGCAGCCTCACCGTGCCCCCGTCGCCACGGGGAAGCGTGGCAGAAACTTTCCCTCCTGGAGGGACGGGAGGATGCTTTTATGTTCGTTTATGCCGTGGAGAAGTACGACATCCCAACGAAGATGTAAACCTTCCGTCGGAAGCCTCACTGGGCAAACCCATCGTGAAGTAATACATACCGCGAGGCAGAGGACATGGAGGAGCACTTGTTAACGAACGCATCTGTCAGTGTCGTGCCTCCTGTAGTTTTACAAGCGAGCCAGCTGCGCTGGGAGCATTTCTGCAGTGAAATGAAATCAACTTCTTGGCATTCAGTAAACAAGAAAAGAAAAAAAAACCCACCCAAAACAACCCCACCATAAACATAAAATAGAATAGGGTTTAAAATGCGTGTAGTGTGGAGACCGTGTGACTTCATTAAACTAGCTTGAAATGAGGTTTTTCTACTATTAAAAAGTGGCAACATGGTGGTGTAACTGATGAATATTATTGCAACAACGCAATCCTGTATCAGCATCAAATGTGGGTCTAGCTAAGAGAACGTCCAGTGTTTCTTTGGTGTATGATATTAAGAGTAAAGTTGTGCTTTGGACAGCACAACATGAAACTTCTAGATTACCTACCAGTGGAAACAGCATGAAACAAGCCAGTTTTCTGTGGCAAAACTGGGTAAAGATTCACAACCAAATCTAAAATAAGAGCAATTTGCTGTGTGAATTCCTGTCTATGCTGATTCTTTGTATTAAAAATATGGCAACGGAGATTAGAAAACATGTTAAAAATGCATAATTTTCATGTCCTGAATGAAAAAATTTAGAAAGATGCATTTTTGCATTATGCAAGACAGATTTAAAACACACACAAACAAAAACCCTGTAAGAAGAGTTAAGAAAATGTGAACTGCATTTGCACCACTGTCCAGACTGCACACGGAGCAGCCTTCTCTCCCTACTCATCCCGATCCAAATACTCCAAAATCTGTTTCTTCTTTAGAAAGTAGAGCTGGAGGCTGCCGGGTCCTTTTTCTTCGATCCTCAACAATGCAGACAGAACCAAGACACAAAGTGCCGTCACAGAATCCGTCAGAAGTAACGTAGCTAGCTAATTTACAAAATGGTACCATCACAGTCATCTTGGGTAAATAAAAAGGTTTTTTTCTGGTTTACAAAATGAAAGTCTGACCTTTTCTTTGTTCCAGGCACTACTTAACTGAATATGTAAGGTTTACTACAGCATTGTTGGGGAGGGATTCCTTCTACAAAGCCTACGATCCTTTTCCCATGCTCGTTAGCGATGTCCGGTGTACGCCTTCAACCAGGAGGTGACCGAGGCAGCAGCGGATGAGATCATCCCACCGGCGCTGCTGCTGGCAATGGGCTGAGACGCCTGCGTGCTCTGGCTCTGCAGCATCTCCACCTGCTGAGAGGGGATATCGCAGAACCTGGGGCTCGGCAGATTCTCCCAGTCTGTCCCTAGGTCTGTCTCTTCATCGCTGACGTGCTCATCTCCGCTCTCATCTGTTTCTCCGGTGGCACTGGGATCCACAAACTCCATGGAGTCTTCGAGATCGGCGCTGATTTCGAAAGGCCCAGACCTGTGAACATGGACACAATGCCGTCAGCCCCTTTGGGACCATGCAGGAGAGGGACTGTCACTTGGCTGGTGCGAGTCCTCGGCATGCCAAAGCACCCTGCTCTGTCCTGTGTACGGCAGAGAAATCACCACACCTCTGTGTTTATCAGCTGGCAGAGAGAAACTTGCTGGCTACAGAGATAACTCTATTATGACAATGGTGAAACGAAAACAGTTGGCCAAGGAAGCGATAGCTGGGTTCCAGTCCAGGGAGCAGGAACGGCGGAAAAGCTGTTCTGCTTTGGCAGCGGGTAGTGAAACACACACACATAAAAGAAAACCCTATGGATAATAACTCACAGCTCCACTGGTGGAAATCTCAGCTTGATGTGGAACGGCTTTTATTTTTAACACTAGCCCTGGCCAGGCCAAGACGGCTGCAGCTCTGTCAGTGAGGGGAAGGGTGTCGTTTACAACTTACAGAACTGGGTTGGCACAACTTGCTAGTAGAGACTTCCCAGAGCAGCACTTCACCCTGAGCAACATCTCAAGATCTTGTTTTTACTATGAGGCTGGTCAAACATTGGGACAGGTTGCCCAGAGAGGCTCTGGAGTCTCCATAGAATGGTTTAGGTTGGAAGGGACCTTAAAGATCATCTAGTTCCAACCCCCTGCCATGGGCAGGGACACCTCCCACTAGATGAGATTGCTCAAAGCCCCGTCCAACCTGGCCTTGAACACCTCCAGGGATGGGGCAGCCACAGGTTCCCTGGGCAACCTGGGCCAGTGTCTCACCACCCTCACAGTAAATATCTCCATCATTGGAAATACTCAAAACCCCACCGGCCACTGGTCCTGAGTAACTTGCTCTAGTTGGCTCTGCTTTGAGTGGGGCGATGGGCTGGGTCTCCAGAGGTCCTGGCCAAAACCCACCTGTGCTGTGACTCCGAGTTCCTTGCTGCCACTACCTGGTGGGAGAAGCAATTGCATCCCACCCCGTCCCACCACTTCACACTGGAGTATGGGCAGCCAAAACCTGAAACATCTTCGCTGAGGCAAAGCGGGCAGATTCAGAAGCCTGTGACCCAGGGCCAGAGAGCGCGAGGTTTTCATGGGCTCCCCATGGCAAGCTGAGGCCCTGCCAAAGCTCATTCCAAAGCACAAAGCTGCTCAGTGAAACGGGAGTAAGAATTTAACACGGGTAAGACTGTTTCTCCAGCCTTAGTGGGAGAAGGAGCCTGAAGCAGCAGGTTTAGCATGGAAAATTTTAATCCAGACAAGTAAAGCTTGGTAAAATTATACGTGTCTGGAAACAGTAGCTTATAAAGGAGACTATCAGGCAACTATAGGCCTTAGATATCTACAGGAAAATAAAGAGAGCTGGTTGCTGCAAATTTTGCAGACAGCTGAGAAATTAAAGGTAAACACTCCTCTTTCGTAATCCAGAAAGGAATGGGAGCGCTGCCTTCTGGCAAAGCATTTTGCTTAACAAGGCAACATAAGAGGAGAGTCATCAGGTTTAAGGCCAGAAGGGACCATAAGATCATCTCGAGTGACCTCCTCTATAAACAAAAGCCAATACGTTCCACCCCTTCCCCCTGTCCTGAGCCCAGTAACTTCTGCCCGAAAGCATCCATTCCAGAAACTCGTCCAGCCTTGACAGGACGACATAAGGAAACAGAGAACCCCCACCTTCATTCTTGCGGGTAGTTAACCTCTCTGTTAAGCACATGCGCCTCATTTCAACCTAGCTCAGACTCTTTGCTTCCAAGGGTGTCTACAAAGCCTTTCAGTAGCCTCTATTTTCTCCCCATGAAGGTGTGGAAATCAAGTCATCTCTCAATCTCATCACTCGCGAGCTAAGACAGTTTTACACAGACTGAACTATTCCCCTCACTGGTAGGTATTTTCTCCAGCTCTTTCCTATAACCTCTTCTTTTGCTACGTGGACCCGACCGATACGTGTGGAACTCTGTAATATTTGCCCAGAGAAGCCAGACCCATCTCTCTGCTCAGAACTTCTACATCACATGGTGGGGATCCATCAGGACCTGTGGCACTTCGATCTTTTACAGCAGCTGCTTTCCAGGATGCCGTTCTTCATTCTCTGGGAATTTCCTGCACTCTCCTTGTTTTCAGACAAGCAGCAGCAAGCACGTCACTTTTTCCAAATTGAGCTATATTACAAAGATTTGGCTCCTCATTTCTTTGGGCGGAATCAGTAGGGATATACCCAAAGAACATGAGGTAAGCGGTTAGAGGCATGCATTCAGTTCCTCTTAGTGGCACTGCAGGTTTTTAAATAAAACTAGATCTTTACATGAGAACCAAGTGGAGAAGGAGATTTCAGAACGTTACTGTGTTTAAGGGGGAATAAAGCAGTAGTCAGATTAAACAAATATTTACAGACTGTCTCAGGCACAAGTGACTTGTGACTGGATTATCCCCATAGGAAATCAATTGGTTGTTGGCTTTCTTATATTTAAGTTGTTAAAAAAAAAAAAAAGATTATTAAACCTGGTGCGTGCAGCCCACAGGAGCTGATGTTCTTCTCACCACGTACTAAGTTAACAGAAAAGTTGTCTTTAATCTTGATTTACATAGAAATTAATATTATTTGAAGTGTCGACTTTGGTCTAGGGTGTTCGCTGAGTGGAAGTATTTTGGGAAAGCTTTACCTAGTACTCGTTTTAGGGTTTATACTGCTGGATGCTCTCAGGCATTTACATGTTGGCAAGATGTGGGTAGGGTCATACGTGGAGCACAGCGAGACTGTCTGGCATCTGTGCTGCTGTCCCCTGGAGGGAAGGAGTTCCTGCTTCTGGGCGTAGGGGAAACAAGTCTATAATCAGCTACAAAGCCTCCAGCTGAGCCTGCTGTACGCAGAAGCACAGCATACAGACATGTCTGAAATCTAATTTCCTACTCAGGACCCCCTTTTTCTGTCCTCTCCTGTCTCCTCCTCCTAACTACCCTGATTTCTGATGTGCTGAGGACTGATCTATAGGTACAGCAGAAGAGAAGAATTTCCCTTATAATTAACAAGGTAAATGCATAACTTCAAAAGAGATTCAGTCACAGGTGAGTTGAGATACTGCTTTTCTTACCTGCCCAAGTTCTCAGTGTCTGGGCTGACCAGGTACATAAGGTTCCTGAGCGTATGCAGTGGGTGCAACAGATCTAAATTTACATGCTACCGTGGGGAAGGTAAGAAGAAAAGACATGATCAGTTACTGGAGGAAACCTGCAGCCACAGTTGATAATTTAAAAGCTATTTAAAGAATCCAAATGTGCATTCCCCCTACCTGAGAGAAGCAAAGGTGAAGGATATTAGCATTCAGCTTCTTCACTGCCCGCGTGAACCTGTGTCTGCTGAGATTCTCTCCACAGAACTCGCTGTTGAGACACCACACACACACACATATATATACACACACAAAGCAAAATACCGTGAAACTACACCTACTGGAGACATCAATATTCTGTGCACTGGCTTCCTAACAAATCCCGGAATAAACGTCCTCGCAACGAGCACTTGTTTAAACTGCACAGCCAGTTTTAGACTGCTCAGGACATTAATTTTTCGCCTTGCAAGACTGTTAGCATTTCGTCAACAAGCACTGCTTGCCCTGGTCTCACTGGTTTCAACAGGACAGGTGATGTAAACTGTACGAAACTCGAAGATCCACTGCAGCCAAGCTATTTCGGCTCGCCTTTTCAATCTTGCCTCATTTCCTGTTCCCAACCTTTTCCTTCCGTGTAGGCTGAGCACCCAAATAATAGCATAACAAAACTGCAGAGACCCTACGCAACTCACTTCGGCAACCACTATTTTACACGCTTAAAAGAATCTCAGCAGCATATTTGAGACCTCTGGGAGACTGACCGGGTCTACAGCTTCCTCAGTGCTTCTTCTGTACGGATCCCATCTGCTCCACACAGACATTAAAAACCTAACACTGCTTCTCATCACCAATGGGGTTTACACAATGCGCTCCCAGACGTCTGGCAGCCAGGTACGTTCCCCATCGCTGTTTTACCCTAACGAGAATTACCTTGCTGTCATGCCATATGATAAGGGCTTGTTCTACAGCACTTAATGTAGCGGAGCTATTCAGGATGACTAAGAGCTACTGAATTGGGCTAGGATTTTGTAAAGCACAGTAGGGTCTCAGAAAATGAAAAGTGCTATTCATGTCCCGTCATATTTCATTTCTGATTTCAGGATGCTGAATACATCAATTAGAAAGCTGTTATTTTCAACTGCGGTGGTTAGTCTACACTCGCAGGAGGTTAAAAAAGGAGGGAGGGACTATTAACTGTGATCTAAAATCCTACAAGCCCCCCCATCCAGAATTAAACAGCACAAAAATCCATGAGCCATCAACCGCTCCCATAAAAGCTGTTCCAAGTAACGACTTCGTTCACAAAACCAAACTGAGTGAAGATCAGTCAAAACTGGTCACTGATTCACCTCCTCAGAGGCTTGCATTTACTTGCCTGTTGCAGAGCTTCTTGGGAAGATTTACATCAAGTATGAGAGACAAAGTGTTAACAAGCTGAGTTGCATAGCACAATGCAGCACTGATGGTATAAGCAGGGTTATTATGTTCCATATCTAAAAGAAATAAAACCATCATGAAAGTCTCATTTTAAATGAAGCCTCAGTGGGTGTGTTAATGCGCTACTGAAGTCTACTCTGGAAAATGTCATTTTTAAGTACTGAGAACAGCCTGAATCCAGCAATCATTTACAGTGAAATCTGTCAGAAGTTGGTAGAAAATAGTAATTCCTGGAATTCCTCTTAAAATGATGGCATGTGAACCGTGTCAAAACTGTGAATAAATAACTTTATCTCTGTATTACATTGCGCTGCGTCCCAGTGAGCATTTCCTGCAAAAGAGGATTTTGGTGGACTAATCCCTATACTGGTATTTATTTCTGACTCAGGTTTGTCTGGGCGAGAACAAACAGACCGGGCTGCCGCTCCTCAGTACCTTCTGCTGGCACCCAAGGCTGCGAGTTCTATGGCTTCTGGAGTATCCCACATCCCTAGTCAGACCTTGCTCCTTACCTGGTCCTTGTGTAGTCTTCTTCTCTTCCACCCAATTGTAATACGCTGAATAGTCTCCATTGTTAGGAAGGGTGATCCAAGGCCCTGTGATACTGATGCTGGTGTCCCCGTTATGATCATCACACACCCATCTCCCCGAGAGATACGTGGTTCTCCTGGCTTCCGCCAGCTTGCTCACAGTGCTAGAGGTCATAGCATTGTCACTCTCAGAAGACACATCTGCAGGATCTCTGTAGCACCCAAAGAGAAACAGAGCATTTTAAAAGACATTTTAAAAATATAATCAGCGATGTACTCGGGAGGCACTTAGCCAGATTTCACAGAGAACAAAATGCTTGTAGAACCACTCCTGCAAAACTCCTTATGCCAGAACTACTTTCCTTTGTTCTGGGATTTTTAATTATCTATTTTAAGAAAGTTTAACATTGGACACATAGCTGAGATCTCTCAGTAGGGAGACGCTAGCACCTCCAGATTCGTCTATTCTGGATGTCTAGCTTTCGGTCAGCTGCTTTGCCTTGGGGAAACACCTCCTCCCCCACAGATGCTACGGGAGCCAGAGTGTCTAGCTTAGACTTAGGTGACTCACTTCTGGGTGTCTAAAGCTAAGCAAAATGAGTCCAAAAGGATAAGCCTTCTGCACCTCATGCTTGTCTTTACTTCTTCAATGGGAAATATGACTGATGTTAGCTCCAAGATATGTGTCCGACGAAGATTTGCCAGATGCTCATACTGAGTTTTCAAGTCATAGGTTTTTTTCTCTACCAAGTCTCCCAGCTTGCGGTTATGCCTCTGGATCTTCTCTTTCTTCTCCTGATGCCGCTGAGCTCTGCGATAATGCTTCTGGTTCTCCTCTTTGATTCTCAGAAGCCCCTCCGCGTCTGTGAAAACAGCGGCAGATGTTAGCCTTGGAAAAGGAGCTGTGAGGTACTTGGAGTAAGCTTGAGAAAAGCATTATTAATATTTATAGAAAACAAGATCCAGAGAAGCTTAAAACAGAAAACCCTGCTTCACTATTAACATTTGCCAGCTGCTAAGTGGTGCAACTTCTTAATCTTTTCTGAAGATCTCCAAAGAGACTGAAAGTGGGATTAATCTTTCCCTATCTTTTACCCAGCTATTTTTGGATTTGGAGCAGAAAAGCCAAGATTTCGCAGTTTAATTAAACTTCTGAGGTAATCATCATGATAGAAATAGCCTGACTGTACATGTTTGCATGGTGCTGGCCAAAAAGACACGCATTGCTTGCAGCCAAAACCAAGTGCAGATAGCATCTTCATTCACCACTTCTGGCCCCGCTGCTTCTATTAGTGTATGTTATTTGGGCTTCGCACTCCCGTACGTGCTCTTAAAGCACTTGGATCCCAACGGTGCAGACTTCTTGTTACCACAAGGGAACACTGACTACCTCCCTTTCCAGTCGCAAAACGAGAAATGCGCTTATGTGCTGAAGCGCTGCGACTGCCTGAATTTCCTCCACGCGTCAGGCACGCCGAGGCTTAGAAAATTATCCTCTAAGAGCATCTGTCGATTCTCCTATAAAATAATTCACTGCAGTAATGCTTCCACAAACATGTGCTGTGAGAGAGAATGAGTTAGCCACCTCCGTCTTACAAAAGCACAGGAAAGTATTTCTTATAGGCACACTCCAAATACATGTCTAAAACCTTTAATGTACTCTAGTTTGAACGAGAGCCCCCATCTACTAGTCACTCACTTTCCATTTTTATGGCTGAAAAGAAACCGTGTTAGTCAGGTTCTCTTACAGCAAGGCAGCACTTTCCTGTAATGAAGAGGTGGGATAACTGTCCCTTGCGGGGAAGGGAAGCACTAAGCCCTGCCAGCGTTTTACTGATGTATTTTTGATTGCAAGGCACAGGCGAGACCAGAGCTACAATAAGAATGCTGCGTGGCATCTGCTACTCAAAGAAGCTGCATTATATCACAGAATGGAAGGCGTTGGAAGGGACCTCTGGAGATCACCTAGTCCAACCCCCCTGCCAGAGCAGGGTCACCCAGAGCAGGTTGCACAGGATGGTGTCCAGGCAGGCCTTGAATATCTCCAGAAAAGGAGACTCCACAACCTCTCTGGGCAGCCTGTTCCACTGCTCTGGCACTCTCAAAGTAAAGAAGTTTTTCCTCACGTTGAGATGGAACTTCCTGTGTTCCAGTTTGTGCCCATTGCCCCTTGTCCTGTTGCTGGGCACCACTGAAAAGAGTCTAGCTCCATCCTCTTGACGCCCGTCCTTTAGATATTGATAAGCATTGATGAGATCCCCCCTCAGTCTTCTCCAGGCTAAACAGACCCAGGTCTCTCAGCCTTTCCTCATCAGAGAGATGTTCCAGCCCTCTAATCATCTTTGTAGCCCTCCGCTGTACCCTCTCCAGCAGTTCTTTGTCTTTCTTGAACTGGGGAGCCCAGAACTGGACACAGGACTCCAGATGTGGCCTCACCAGGGCAGAGTAAAGGGGGAGGATAACCTCCCGCGACCTGCTTGCGACACTCTTGATGCACCCCAGGATGCCATTGGGCTTCTTGGCCACAAGGGCACATTGCTGGCTCATGGTCATCCTGTTGTCCACCAGGACTCCCAGGTGCTTCTCCACAGAGCTGAAAACAAGAAAACTTCTAAGCAGCTATAGCTACCTCAAACAACACATTCAGACTGTCAGTATTCCCAACAGAGAAGCACAAAAATTAAAGGCTACATCCAAAGAACGGGACCCGAGACTGATTCCCACCTGTGGATCCACGCCCAGCTGTACCTGGCCAGCACACGATACCTGCCTAGTCCTGGCTTGCACCTGCAGAGCTGGATCTGCACAGACCTCTGGCCGGTCGTTGGTCTGGCAGGGTGGGAGCCCAGGACTGGTGGTACCCCTGCGATCGCACCTGCTCCCGCGGACACAGCGTGCACTTTCTCTGAACATCAGGAATTATTTCTAGTCATCTAACTGATCCGTTGCGATCTGCAATGTGTTTGGTAGGAAGGAAGATCTGATATGTGGGAGATGCAAAGTCTCAAAAATTAAAGAAGGTGTGAATAGTTTCTCCATGCAGACAAGAGCTAATAATCCTCAGGTTTATAAAAGAAGTGACCCCCTGTCAGAGGAACCGTAGAAAAACTGACTTTTCTCTGAGCAATACCAAGAATCCCTATGCAGTTTCCTTTAAGCATTCCTGTAATACCAACAGAAGATCAATTAATGCTTGCATTCATATTGCCAAACTCTCCCTTTGCATAAAGGGTAAAAGACAGAGGAGGAGTAAAATGTCCATCTGTTCAATTTTCACATTCATGTTGTACTTGAAAGGCTCCTTTTTCACAGAGTGAACTCCCTTTTCTGCAGGGCCAACAGCAATTACTTGAGAAGCAGGGGAGAACTTTGCACACACGTTTCCTCTTTAGCAGTCCCACTGCAGGAACAACGGTCCTTTTTTTTTTTGGCATAGCACCTCTGCTTTATGACCCAGTTTACGAGGTGATTAAAATTTGTCCCCAGAAGTATTTCAGGACACCACTATGTCCCACACATCTACATTGCCTGATAAATGCAAGCACAGGCACAACAGAGAGTTATGCCAGATATTTGCAAGATTTTCTCCTTGAACTGTTCTCCACAGACAGAAGGCAAAAACACGTATTTTAAAACCTTATTTTAAGAAGCACCAATTATTGAGGAATCCAGGAGAGTCAACTGCAAAAGCAGTAGCTCAGTGTTGTGGAAATCGTTCTTATTTCAGAAAAATAAACTATGCCGTATCCAAAAGAAGAGAAACAACCTATTTACATTTTCTAGTGTGGTCCACGAGCAAACCAAGTTGAATTCCTGATCTACTGGCTACTCGTGGAAAGAGTTCGTTTTGGGTCTATCTGCAAGAGCAGTTTTGGGGTAATTGAGCTAACAACAGGTCAGTTGGGCAATAGTTAGGTCAGCTCATGGGTTAAATCTAATCAAGTTCACTGCGCATCAGAGAAGCTGCAAAAGCTGCAGATAATACGCTTCACAGAAGAGTAGAAAAGTGGAGGAACTCCCCTCCCCAGCTGATCCTAACATTTTGCCACCTTCAGAGCTGCATTTTCAGAAAAGGTGACAAAGTTCCTCAAAGTCACATTGACTTCCTCTTCTCCTTTCTTCACAGGCTAAAGAGAGAAAGTAGTTATCTCCTTCATAATAATCATCTACCTACTGAAAAACTGCTTCTCTTCACCTTCGTCTCCTCTAAACCAAACCAAACATCAATTTTCTTAGCCATTCCTTGGGTTTTATTCCTAATATTCTCTTCCAGACTTTCTCTAGTTGATTTGTATCTTTCCTAAATTGCTCAAATTGAACTCCAGGCTTCCACTGAGTCAACACCAATGCCAGGCACAGCAGGACAACTGCTCCCATCTTTTGGAGCAGCATTAGATTGATCATTTTCATTTAATTTGCAATTTCCCTGATCCTTTCCTGTCAAATCTCACCACCGTCCCCCACTTGGGGTTTATACGTTTCCCTTTCCTAAACAATGTGCACTCGACTTTGTCCTTTTCAGATGATATTGTTAATTTAGCTGCATGATTTTGAATTTGATCCTGTTCTCCACAGCATCCACCTTGGCTTCCTCCATTCCACCCTCTATTCTACCATGCAAGCTATTATGGGAAATACTGAACAAAGCTGGGCCAGGAACCGGTTCCTGCTGAGCTCCACCTGTCTCACCTACTTGGTTTGACAAGTATCACCACTCTTTGAATGCAGCCTTTCTTTCTAGCCTTTTGTGTCAACCTTATGGGGATTACACCCAGCGCAAATGTTTTTTCTTGCTCGTGAGCCAGTCTGGGGTGCTGCCCAACAGCAAGGTATGTTGCATCTTCTGCTTCATCCTCCAGAGAAGGGGTTGACCCTAGAGAAGAGGTTGATTTGATATGGTCTATTCTTAACAAAGTGATGCCTATTCAAAGTCACGCCTATTTTTCATTTCCTACCTACAAAGTGGTCAGAGGTTTATAACAGGATGACTGTGTCATCGGTTCTTGCTCCACCCTTCGAAAAAAGATGCTGTTTTCACCTTGATTTCTGGGACATCCTCTCTCCCTCGTGTCTTCTCAAGTGCTCCACAGACTACTTCAGCTTGTTCTTTAAGTTCCAGAAGGTGAATCTCGTATGGCCTTGCTGACATAATCAAAATAATATTTAGCTGGATGTTTTCTTTCCTTAGCCTGCAGTCCTTTCATGATGTAAAATTTAATCTGGCTAATCACATTTTCTTTGTGAGAAGACGAAGCAAAGGCAGCGCTGAGTGCTTCGGACTTCTCTGCATTGTTATTTGCTTTCTTTCCTGTTAACAAACAGGTTTGCCTACTCCTTCATCTTTTTCTTATTATACATTTCTTATTGTTACTATCCATCCTCCTTATTAATTGAAAGTAATTTTGCATTTCAGCCTTTTAGATGTTATCACTGCAAGCTTGTGCTGTTCCTTTATATCTATTCTCAGGTATATGTCTGTGCTGCCGCTCTCTGTAGCACTCCTCTTGAATTTCCAGTCATAAAAACGTTCCTGATTCAATCAATATGCTTCTGAATACGCTTCCTACCTTTCCTTTGCATGTAGGTTGTAAGGAGTGCGGCATATTCTCTTCTGAAAGATGACCCTATGAATCTGTGTAAAATATTTAATGAATTTCAAAACTGAAGCTGCCGAGTAGTAGCAGCTCACCACCCTATGCCGTATTTCAGTGACTCTTGCTCAAGTAGGATTTTAGGATTCCTAGACAGGTGTGGGTTAAAATTCATCAGTTACATGAAATTCATAACAGCTGCAGAGCTGTTTGCTCCTCTTTATCAGGAGGAAGTGATCAGAAACACTACACTGATTAAAGCCATCTCTAGGGACAAAGCCAAAGTCATAGGCTGCTAAGCATTTACTTTTAAAGCTGTTGCAAAACAATCTCCATCCAGCTGAATAATGTCTACTGTTTGCTAATTAAAACCCAAGCATAAAAAGGCTAAAATCCACTCACCGATTTGCCTTCCGGTTGATTTAAGAAGTGACTGTTTGGAAATTCACCATTTTTAAAAACTAACGCTCAAATTCACATCAATTGATTTTTCACTCTAAGGCACGGAGTTTTCCACATCACAAAAGCACAGGCATTACTCACGTCTTGTCATTTCATCATTTTCTTTGCAAATGGTCTGTTTCAGCTGCTCAATCCTCATCTTGCAAGACATTATTTTCCATCTCTGAAAAAGAACATTCAGCAACTCTAGGGCACAAATGACTTCAAACACACTGACTAATGATTAACAACCAAGCCAGCAGCTTTAGTACAAAAGCAGCAGGATGTTCTTAGTTGGATCAGATGAACAAATAAATATTTCATATACTGTTTTGTGCACAAAAGAATGCCACAAACAAACTGAATGCTTAGTATGAACTCAATCAGTATAGCAAGTTACCGAACAAATATCTAGTAAGAAATGAAAATATTGACCGTTTGGAGCGCTCTGCTTGCACAGCCAATTTCAGTTTTGCTTACAACAGGCTTTTTGGGGAAGCAAAACAATGCCCTCAAGGTAAATTGTAAATTTAAATTATGAGGTCTAGGAATTCAGAGAGTTTAAAAACTATGGGACACTTTGAACAACTCACCAGCTGATCAGTTATCTCTTTCCCTTCCATGGCCTTCAAAACACTAGAGGAAAAAACATGATTGAAAGTTTTATGACTATCTGCACTATGTCTGTCTCCAGCAACAGTGCGTTAGAGAGACTGTTGTGTTTTTCTCAGAGTTCTTACAGTTTATTTTCATTTAATAACTACAACTTACTGTTTTTGGAATTCTCTCTGTTTGGTTTTAAGATGCATCAGCCTTTCTTTCTTCTCTGAAAACCTGGAAGAGATTAAATGGTTTTATTGATACTTTGCACAATATGGCATTGTAGGTTGTCTGAAATGATAAAAAGACTGAAGCTTGCGCGAGTCTTTAAACCTCAACTATCTGTCTTAATCTTTGAAAGTAATGGCTAAACTTATAAAACTCTTGCAGAATTCTAGAGCATCTGTCTCACAGGAATTGCAACAGAACCTCTAAGCTGAGGAAACATCAGCTTGTTGTACTGTTGAACTTGTAAGCAAATTACTTGCTATTTCTAAAAGATTTATAGCTTAGCAATATCAATACTTTGTGTATTAAGAAAAACATATAGTACTCCAAAAACCCTTAGTCACTGGAGAAATTAACAGGACCATCTCGGACACCATAGTGACTCTGAACCGTGTTATTTCCCAAGCTGCAATGGTATTAGCTGAGTCCACTCTGGCAGTGGGAAATGCAGGATTTCACACACTACACTCTGCATTTTGTCCCTTCTAACATGGAAGTGCCTCACACTTTATTCACTGATGGGTCCAAATAGGACAAGCACCCTCTCAAGACTTCTACATGACATCCAACTCTTTGTTGTGTTAGGAACAGCAATAAGTTGCATTGTCTTCTCTGATTTCTACTGGGCACTTGTAGCCATCACAAGCCCACCATCCAAACATCTGCTTGCGTTCAGCTTCACCAGATGGCTGAGGTACGGACCCTGCAAAGAAGTGATCAGAAGGGAATTTTTTCTAGGATTCATCATCCTGTGTTTCCACCCTTTGAATATGCAGCAGTCACGTTCTGCTCCCCTCCGCGTTCCACAACGTAATGAGAAATACATTCAAAGAAAACAGCATATGAACGATGCATATTGAGAAATTGCAACGAAGCATGAAGTGACAAAGTTAACAGTAAGAGCAAACAGCAAGAGAGACAGCCAAGAGATTTAGATGGCATAAAAAATAGCAAATGTGCTTCGTCTTCTGCCAGCGTATGGCTTTCCAACTTTCCTTTGTGCTTCCCATGTTACAGCACCAGACTGATCCATGCCTCAAAGTGTGTCTTGGGTTGAGTCCACGTATGGAAAAACAATTCATTAATTTCCCTCTGGAACAGGTAGAATGGACAATTTCATCCTAACAGAGGTCTAGTACTTCACGTACAACCTATCGAGTCCTTTATTTCAGGGATATGTAAGCTTTATTTAGAAAGAATTATACAGTAAGCCTTGACAGGATGGCATCTTGGGCCTCCCTCTCTGCCCAACTCTGTGGGTTTGATTTCAGGTAAAACTTTAAAATGCTTCATTTCTTTCCTTGAAGTGCTGAAATCTGAAAGCCTGGTGACTAACTTTGGGTTCAGAAAGTACGTAATCACCCTTCCAGACGACATTAGCATTGAAACAACAACAAAACTACTGGTTGCTGCGTTCGTAGTCAACCAAAAAAAAATAATATCTCTGTTTTCCTTCCAAAACAAACCAAAACCAAATATGGGTGCTCGGCATAAAAGCCAGAGGCCACGCGTGAGCCGGAGGAATGCGGTGCAACTGGAGCCTGGCTGCTCAACCCGGCACATTTGCTCTTCCTCTGTGTCCTCACCCCACCAGTCATCACGGAAATTACAGAAGGGCACTGTACTAGACTCCTGCTAAACCACGGAGTAACGCACACCTACTGTACCCCCGACCTTTGGCTGCAACCAAAAATAACTTGGCCCAGAAACACACCGCTCGGCAGCCACACGGGGAAAGAAAGAGAGCTGGGGTAATTTGGCAATTGTTGTTTTCAAAGCTGGATTAATGGGCAGGGAGTCTGACTAAACGCAATTACCCAAATGACGTCCATCACATCAGCAAAAAGTTGAATGACCTGTCAAGAACCTGGGACAAAATTACATTCTGACTGGGGAGGAAAGATAGAAATATTTGTGAAAGTCTGCAAAAATTACAGCTCACCACGCACTTCAGCAACTACGTCAAACAGCTCCTACAAACTTCTTTAGCAGGTTTCTCCTGAGCAAACGTTTCCATTTCTTTATATAGCCCTAGTTTTAATTGCATCGCATCATGTAACTAATTTTTCTCTGTATATCTACAGCCTTTCCATTTGGCAAAGAAACAAAACTTTGGATGAACTATTATAGGAACTCCCATAAAACGTAAACTGAGAGAAGGAGAGAACTCAACATCTCAAATTATCCATTAAATGTTTCTCTTTCCTCAAGTCTTATCACATTAAGCTGAGATTTTTTACGGTTACCTGGCTTATTTCCATATGTTCATAATCAGAGAGAAGCAACCAGAAAGGAGGACTTCCTTACCTATAGGAACTGCTTAACGCTGAAGGAGTTGAGGACAGCAGTAGCTGCATCCATTACTGTACCTATTCACCATAATAAAACGCCACTGCTGCAAAACATCACTATTCCTACTCATAACCCACAGCTCAGAGAAGTCAGACAGGCTTAGACGTCACAATTATATTGTCTTTGGCTTTTACCATCTGCAGACACATAGAGCAAAGCAAATTCAGTACGTTTGTAAAATACACTCTGAGAATTTATGCATGTGACAGGCTGGAGTAAACTCCCGGGAGCAAGAAGAGTCTCCGAGCTGAAACCAGCATCAAGATGCCGGCTTAGCTTTTGAATATGCAACGTATTACTAATGAAAAGAAGAATGCCAGTGATTATTTTACTGGAGGACTTCCGGACTACTCATCCTTAATTGTAGCTGTACTTCAATAATTAATCTTAACAGCTCGTCAATCTCTCCCCCGCACAGATACAGGGTGTGATTTTTGCCAGACATATGAACAACTTCAATCTGACCATAGCTTTTATAAAAATTAGCACACAAAACAGTCCAATGAAAAGAAATCTGAAATAATTCCTACTGTTAGAACATGAAATAATTTATCTTCTTATAGGAAAAAATCACTAGAAAATTCTAAAAATAAACAATCACTGGATACAAGGGGTAATGCTCCCTCTCTTTACTTTTCACAAGAGAGAGAACAACCTTTTTCCCCCGATCTGTAACACTTCAAAAAGACAAATGGGAGGCCCAAGTGACCCTATACACTTCCACATTCTGAAGTTCTCACACCGCGCTTACAACCGCGTCACACAGAAAAGCCCTTGTCACGACCCTGTCAGCCTCCTCCAGCACCAGCCACAAGGCTGATCTAAAATTAACCCAGGTACTACTAGAAGGCGTAAAATAAACAAATAAATAACGATGACAGTAAACACAACCTGAAATCCAGCCAGTTAACTGCACCTGTCCCTGCACGACTTTGCCGTGGTGCATGGTCACCGTGTAAGAAGTCGCTCCCTCTCCGCGCTCACATTGCAAGAAATTCATAGAAACCCGCTCGCTGCTTACGAAGAGGAAACAAAGAAAACCGACCTCTGAAGCAACAGGCTCTTCCTCGCTTTTATATCAGTCATTCCAAGTATTAATTAGAGAATGCAGGCAAAATACTCCCAGCACGGTTTTAAAAATAAGTAATTCCATTATCTTCAAAAGAAGAAGCAGCCCAAGCTTTACAAGGTTTCGTCCCTGCACTGAGCGTTCCTGCTGCAATCAAGCATGCTTGACGTTACTCACATTGTGTTATTCATATATGTTATGTTGTTCCTTTAATTCATTAATATGAAGTTGCTGCTTTCACCGAATTGCACTACTACTTGGGAAAGTTGTGAGCAGCGGGAGAACCAAAGGCAGGGAGTCCCCCCAGAATGGAGGCTCCAGGAGAACAGGACAGCACTGAACCCCATAGATGGAACCATGATGTCCAGGGAGAGGGGAGAAAAAAGAGACAAGAAAAGAAAAAAAAAAAAAAGGAGACTAATTCCCGCAGTTAAGAAACACAGTATAAACACAGAGAAGATTTCCTACGTAAAGATGAATAGGATAGTTAAAGCACCTTAGGCAGATGCAGTGAAAAGTGTCAGATGGAAAAGCTGATCTTGCCTCACGTGAGAAGATAAAAGGTGTTTTTCCAACAAGCTGTTGCCTCTGGTACTTTGGCTAAGACTGCTTCTTTACGGTTTCATTTTTCTGATGGGTACAGGAACTTCTTAAGCCTTGATTAATACAGAATGACAGTGGCTCCCCACTATAACGAAGGCTACAACTGAATTTCTGTAATTAAGCCTGATGTTTGGCCAAAATCTTAAGGCTACAAAAGGGGCAGGAGAAAAAAAAAATACTTGGTTTATGCTCAAAACTCCAAATCTAACTTTTATCGTGGAAGCTGCAGATAACCCCGAGTGGTCTCACACAAACACAAGTTTTCCGTCTATTTTAGAAAGACTAAACACAGGTTGTGGTTCTACGACACAGTCTTTCATGTAAAAAAAAAAAAAAACCACCAACCAAAAAACCCCCTCGTCCAGTGGCAGACTAAGGTCTCAATTTTGCAAGCTGACTCACGCCGCCTGACACCCTGTGCCCGCTCCCACCGACGTTAACGGAAGACAGACACGGACGCCGTCCCCGTGGCTGTTCTTGTGTTTGGCAGAAGGATGTGAAGCGCCGTTGGGGCGAGGACCATACCGCACCACAGGCTGCTTACCGCCTTCCCAAAATAGTTCAAGAAATCACTCCCAACAGCTGCTAACGAAGCTACAAACGAAGGACCAAGAACACGGCCTCAGCCAGAAACCAGACCTATTCCGGAGAGGGCACCGGGCAAACTTTTTAAGAATCTGGGATGGACGTGCTGTGAGCAAGAGCTACGGAGGGGCGACCTGCACCTGAGTCATATAATGAGAATATTTACTCATTGACATAGCGCTCGCTCAGCCGCCCTCCTCCCGCTTCGCAAAAAAAGCAGCAGGAAGGTGCGTGATTAACTCAGGCGGAGTATTTTCTGTAATTCTAAAAAAGGGGGCCCACGGTGAGGGCTGTTTATATAGACAAGAGAATAAAATAAAATAAAAATAAAGGTGCCGTTTTCTCGCACACCCTCCGGATTTTGTGTAATGATTCAGAAGGCCACCGGTTGAACGCGCGCTGCTGAAGACAGGCGGGCGTTCACCAGTATCCCACCGCACGGCTCTTTTTGCCCTCAACTCTCCGGATGGCTACATCGACACGGGCACGCCGGCTGACCGCTGCACCGGGCTAAGTGAGAGTCGGGACGCTATATTATTAATTATTATTATTAGCGGACAAACCGCCCCCCCCCACACACACACCCCCCGGCCCTGAGGGGAGCGGGGGAGGGGCAGCCCAACGGCCGCAGGGCGAGGCGGGGCGGCCCCCACCCCAGCGGCGGGGCAGAGGAAGGGAGAGGGTGTCCCCTTCCCCCCACCCCCGCCCCGGTCCCTGTCCCCTCAAGGCCGCCGGTACCTCTCGGAGTCGCGACCGTCGAAGAAGACGAAGTCGCCGCTCTGGACGCACTTGGCGCAGGTGAGGCGGCGGCGAGTGGTGTTGCAGAGCGGGCACCGTTCCACCGCCACGTACAGCCCTTCGGCGTCCTCCTCGGCGCCCCGAAGAGCCGCCGGCCCGGCCCCGGCCCCGCCGCCCTGCTGCGGCCGGCAGCCGCTGGGAGACGCCATGATGGGCTGCCCGCGCCGCCGGTCACGTGGGACTTTGTTTTCGGGCAGGGGCATTGTGGGAAGCGGGCGCTGAGGCGGCGGCGGCGGCGGCGGGAGGGCCCGGCCCCGGGCGGAGGGTCCGGCCTTCCTCGGCCCCCTGCCCGGCCCTGAGGGGGGTGGGGGGGAAACACCCCGTCCCCGCCGCAGGGGAAGTAGGGCGGGAAGAGGGCAGCGCGCTCGCGGCTTTAAAAAAATGAACGTTTCGGGTTTTTTTTGCTCTCAGGCTCGGAGCCTGGCCACCTGCAGCACCTGCGGGAGGAAGGAGGGCTGCCCCTTCTCTGCCTCCCCCCGGGACGGGGCGGGTGAGCGGTGGTACGGGCCCGGCCCCGCAGCTCCGCTGGGTCTGGTAAGGAGAGCGTGCAATTGTCTTTGCAGAAGCTGAAGAAAAAAAAACACACAACACACAAAAACCCCCACAGACAGCATTCACTGCAGGTCGAGCGGCAATGCCTTCAAACTGGAAGAGGAGAGAGTCAGATACCGGGAAGAAATTTTTCACTGTGAGGGTGCCGAGACCTTTTAAGGCCTCTTCCAACCTAAACCATTCTCGTATCCAGACCCCTCACTCCTGTCACTGCATGCCCTTCTACAAGAGCCTCCCCAGCTTTCTTGTAGGGCCCCTTCAGATGCTGGAAGGGGCTCTAAGAGCTCCCCGGAGCCTTCTCCAGGTTGAACACCCCCAACTCTCTCAGCCTGTCCTCACAGCAGAGGGACTCCAACCCTCAGATCATCTTCATGGCCTCCTCTGGACCTGCTCCAACAGGTCCCCACCCTTCTTGTGCTGAGTAACCGTGCAACCCAGGAGAGGCATTATTTGTCTCCCCAGAATAGAACACCCTGGCCAGCAGCAGGGCAGTGGTGGGGCTCCAACTGAAGTTAACCTCATTGGGGTCCCAAGGGAGCCATCTGTGCCATAGCCAGCCTGTGACACAGCCCCATGGACCATGTGCCCCTACCAAAGTCAGTCCCTTAGGGTTACATTTACAATAATACCAAGAACAATTCACATAAGAAAAGGGGCAACTATTGATATGCATCCTCAAGAGTGACAGGCTACTAAGTTTCCTCACACCAGCCTCAAGATTGGAGCTAGAATCGAGGGTTAAATCGGTATGATACGATCAGCTAGTATCTAGAAGCAGAGAGCCAGTCCCCTGTGTCAGGATAGAGTGGGAAACATCAGGCAATTAGAAGGGAGAGAGTCTGCACAAAGCAGAATAACTTAAAGCAATACCCCGCTCCAAAACCACCAAATGCTGCAGTTTAAAAAAAATTAAAAAATCCCAGCCTATATTATTTCCCGTTCCTAGTGTATTTAAGTGCTACAGAACACTGGCATGAACAGCACTGTGTAGGTAGAACCAAGACAGTTGTTTTTAAGACAGGAGTTACCATAGCAAACATTAAGTTATCAGTAGCTCAGAGAAAAGGCACAGAGCCCATTTCTTATCTTTAAGACTTTATCCATACTTTTAAAAAGAGCATTAACTTTACTAGTGAAATTATGTGGCAAGCTCTTAATTAAAATGCAATTTCTTGAAGAGGGGTCATTTTAGATAAACTTTTTCCAGCATCCCAATAAGAACAGGTTCTTTTTCATTTGCAAAAAGATTATTGTAACTCAGAGCTTATCAGCTTTTACAGCTACAGTGCAAATAAAAGTCCAGCCCATAGCTGTGGAAAGTCTGCAGCATTAGAAAACAAACAGAAAAGTAAGCCTCTGTTTAGAAGAGATTTGAGTGTGGAAATCCACAGTTTGACTGTGACAAAGAAACTGATAACATAGTTAAGACCAGTTTATCATAAGGAAGTGCATGAAGGTTTTCAAACTTTTTTTCCCAGAGGAGCAGACAGACAGTTATAAAAGCACTTGTGAGACATATTACAGACACAGAAGTTGAAATCACATCCTCACTGAATCAGAAATAAACTTGTGACAGCAAAACTAAGTCCAGCAAGAGTATGATGACCTGTCCTGTATTAAGCCAGTGCCCATATTGTGCATTTCCATCAAGGAGGACAGAGGTAGCTTTTGGCCAGCTAGTTTTTTTTTACTTAAGTCATCTAACAGCAACCTCTAGTGGCTCAGGGAGTTTCCTGACAGACCTGTCCCATCTTCAGCAGAAAACAAGGGGGCACAAGACAAACCCCAGCAGCACCAAAGCCCTGTTCCAAAAAACCCTCTTGCTTCCAGGGAATCGTAGAAGGTACCAGAACAGCCACAGGATAGTCTTTGCACTGTTCCTAGTCACATCACCAGTCTGAACATGACACCTTTTGCAAAGAAAGCCTTGAGTTCACTTGGAGATAAAAATACAAGAACCCCATTGTTTTAGCAGCAAAATTACCAAATTTTACGTAGTGCCATTGGCTGAACTCTGCTTAAATAACCCAGATAATTAAGCCTTGAGCATCCAAGACTTCGTATTTTCCTCAAGTCCATTTTAAAGGTAGTTCCTAACCAACATGTTTTTGTCTGGGCCAAGCAACAAACTCCCATTATCCGAGGGGACTTCAGCAGTAAGAGTGGGTACCATTTTGTTAAAATCTAATTTGCATCATGACAAATTAGATAATTTGCTTAGTTACCCTTCCACCCACAGACTTTCTAGGTATGTTGCAGCACGGTCAGGGGCCTTGAATGTCTTTTTTGGAAAAGGAATACCAACACCATAACACACAAGAGTTTATCCAACCAGTAGGATCAGAGGGATTCAACAGATGTCCTCTGCCACCACTGTCTTTGAAACACTGAAATCAAGTCACACTGGATTTTGGAAGCTGTATTGTAGACAAAAATACATTTTGAGTTTAAACATGAAAATACAACATCGCAGGAGCTAGGTTTCAGTACACTTAAAGCTGAGGATTTTGGTAAAGCTAATTTGAAGTGCAGTGTTGATTCCCCTGTTCAACAGGGGGGAAAAAAAGACACATGGTTTCTATTACAAAATACTTAAGTGCCACCTTAATATGCACTCTATTAAAAGTACATTCATTTGTCAAATTTTTCAGCTTGTCAGAACTCAAGTGGATTACAGACAGCTAATCTGAAAGTAAGAAGCCCACAAACTATAGAAAGGCATCAGCATTTATAGCATTCAGAATAGCATCATTTGCTTAATAATCCACAACAGTGCAGTTGGGTCCAGGAATACCCTTCGCTTGTGTTCCATGCATGTTAATACAAACCCATGTATTATTCTTAGTTGCTTTATGGGCCATGTTATGATGCTTTCTTGAAACCTTTTAGAATGGGGTAGATGTTCTCAAATGCCTCGTAGATTTCGGAACGCTCTTTTGCTCCTAGAAAGACATTTAGGAAAAAAGAGGTTAAGAACTAACAGAGTGTTGAGAATAACTGAATGCAACTCAAACCTAGTAAGATTACAAACCATGAAGAAACACAGGAGTTTAAAAGGAGCTTACTATTAGTTTAAGGCAGAATTTCTGTCATAATTCTGTCACCTCACAAAGAACAATTTCTAGCTTGCTTTGCTTTAAGACTAGACTAGTTTTGCTTAATCTGTGGAAGCAAATCAGGAGTTGGCTACTCTTGACAGATGCAAAACATTGGCTTTGGAAAAAAAAATAGGCAACTGAGAAGAACCATGGTGTTATCTGCTTAACAGTAACAGCTCCGCCTGTTGATAAAGTGGGAAGATACAAACAAGAAGTGATGGGAATTTATTTCAATACTGGAAGTTGATCCACAGTTTGAGAAGTCCCCTCCTCCAGTTCTGAGAAGCTTTTTGATTTTTAAGCTTTGTTAGGGCACCTGCAATTTCAAAACCAGCCTTTTCCATCTTACTGCAAGCAAATATTTAACATCAAGTCTTGTACACTAACTGTACTGCAGTAGGCAGGAACATTCCTTGACGGGGACGCTACTCTACCACGTTAGTGCAACAAACATTAGCTACAAAAAACTGTGCTTAAATAAACTGGCAGTTGGATTAAGTGGCGCTCAGGAAGGCTGTCTAAACCTTTCCCTTAGAACACACTTGGGCATGCCTAATTCATCTGCATTACTACAACTTTTTACTTTCAAAAATAAAGTTACTTTCTCAATAAGGAAAAAGAAAACCTTGCAGCTCAGCAAATTCAGTTTTATCATTACAGTTGGGTGCAGTGTTCACAGGCAAGGACTTACCTTAATGCTTCTGGGCACACTCTGGAGGATGTTGCAATTGGTGTACCCAAAAATGCAAGTATCAGTGGAATGGAACTGGCCAGTATGATTTTACTGGACCTAAGAAGGTGAGGGACATTGGAGGGGGAAGCATTTAAGCTTTGTACGAAGTGCCCCATTCTTCAGTTAGCTGAGCTCATTCGCGATTTATGATTGTGAGAATCTTGGGCTAAGGCAGGTGCTTCTCTTTTGTCTTTCACATGCCCTGAGGCTGTGCTGTGAATATCCATACAGCATTCAGGTCCTCTGGGAACAAGCACCATTTACCTTTCAGTACATCTGAATAAAAGTATTTTCATGATCTTTACATAAGAACGTGTTATGAAATTCAACTTTTTTGACATGGGATCCGAGGTACAGATACCTGCTGAGCACGCTTACCCAGCAAGGCTTTTGCCTCCTGAGTGTTTTGCCAAACAGTCTGAAACAAGTTCTTGGATCTCCACCCTTTCCTCTAATAATCCCTACTAAATGTTGTCAGTGAAGTGTTTTAAGAAGTCCGCTTCCTGTCCAAGCAGTTTTAAATTGCTTATTGTGATGTTCCTGTTTAAGTGACTGAGTAGTTACTAGCATGTCAGCATCCTGTTGGGATTCTGTACATTGACACATGGCATCGTGCTTTGAATAAAATAAAGCTACTCCAGTTTAATGACATGGAAGTCCAAGATGCTATATGAAGCAATGTGAGATTCTAGTGCAACAGTACTGATAGTGTTATCTTCAGAGAACACCGACAAGCAGCAGTAGGCATTAAAAAGATCGCTGAGCGGCTTTGCTGTGGCAAGATACTAGTTTAGCTAATGTTCAATTTAAATGCTTTCTCAGAAGATGTGGTAGCACTTGGTCACAGATATACTGAGGGAGACCACTTACCAGTCAGTACAACTTTTCCCGACACAAAGATAAGCAGCACTATCCTTGGTTTGACCATCCTATAAATAAGGCCAGGAAATAGTTCAGGTTCATAGCTGTTTCAAAGCAAGCAAGTAAGATTAGTAAAATGCAAATACTGTTTCAGTGTTGTATGCGTAAAGTTCTCTCTAATTATACTAACAATAGAGTAATTAAACCCACAGATTTTTTAGCTAGCTACTTAGACAAAGGCAGATCAGGTTTTAGACATCTTCAAGAGAAATCTGGTAGTCCCAGCTGGAGTTGGTAGGAGTTCTTCATGCTTACTTTTAAAGACTTCTGAATGTGCTTTTCCATAGCATTGAAACTATTATTGTAATCTTCAAACAGCACTCAAATCCTTCTTAGTCTGCAAAGAGCCCTTATCAGGAAACATCTTGTGCAACTAAGACAAGATGACAGCTAAGTGAATCTTTACTATATCTTTAGTCCCCAAATGAAATGCAAAATATTAAATGCAGTGCTGATGAAAGACACAACTGAATTTTGATTTTATCAGTGCCAAATTCTTCATCCTTTCCTCAGTGATGGCAACAACTTGTTCTGAACAAGCCCATCTTGAAGGCACAGCACGCCCATCACTCAACTACAGGTTTAAATTGGTGGCTAATAGACATCCAGACAAAAAGAAGGGAAGTGATATCCCAGAAATACACTATATTTTCAGTTCTGTATTTTGCA
This sequence comes from Burhinus bistriatus, assembly GCA_013397275.1. NCBI lineage: Eukaryota > Metazoa > Chordata > Aves > Charadriiformes > Burhinidae > Burhinus > Burhinus bistriatus. Next base: position 266,659 of record VYXH01003340.1, read on the forward strand.
GCTGCAGTCTGGCTTCATGGCAGCTTAGAAACCTTATCCTTGCAGATCAGCATCTGGTTTGACGGGAGTTAAGAGGCCCGCTTAGTATTAAAGGTTCACAATGGAGCAAAGGCATAGACCAGGTTCAAGTAGCTTAAGAACTGCTCCAATTAAACCTGAAATGTCTAATCAAGATAGGTTAGTTTCCTATTGACATGGTCTGCAGTGAAATAAAATGCCCATGAAGGTTTGATATTGCTCTTGGCAATAACTGGAGACTGGTAAAATTGTGATCACTAGCACTGCTCAGATTAATAAAAATCTCTGGCGCACATTGCTGATGTGCAGCGACACGAAAGATTGTGTCAACAATATTCACAGTTAAAGAAAGCTTTTACAAAACAGAATATCTTCATTAACCAACTGAGCAGAGAACCTGGGAGCTTCTTGCCATTCTTCAGCCTTTCATCTTCCTCAGACCTAATGCGCATCCAATTTACCCCAGAAGTATGTAGTATGCTCTCAATTGCAAGGTTTCTAAACCTGGTGTTTATGGTGTCCCTGCAAGGAGACAGCCGTGAACAAGACACAGGCGGGCAATTTAGAAGAGCCCTTCACTGGTGAATTGTGTCATTCGTGGTTTCAAGCACTGGAAGCTTTACTGCTAGCTGCTGTACATCACCCTGACAATTAAGCAGAGGGTCATTTTGGCCTGTGCCCCTCTCAGAAGATAAACCTCACTATCTTTATTGTCACACATGGCATCTACAGCCAGTTCGTGCTTGCTGAACCAGTGAGCACATCTTTTGTTTGCTAAAAGGCATGCTTGATATTCAGTATCCAATTAATCATTACTCTGTTTTCCCAGGCTTTTACAGCCTCAGAATTTGAGTCTGTTTGCAGCTTACGAAGACCCCGCTGCAAGTTGCGGGGGATTGTAACTGCAAGTTCCACATACCTGCTGAACTGCTGGTGAGTGAGGACCAAGCCTTCCAGCCGGATGGGGAACCTCACGTCACAGCTCCCAACCATATTCTGTATCTTGAAGTCCAGGAACTTGGCAGGGAACCCAAGCTTCTGCACCACACGTGCGTACTTTCTGGCTGCTAGCCGTGATTGCTCCTCACTGGAGGAAGAGCAGAAGGGGAAAGCAGCTTTGATTAGTGCTTTCTTCTGCTCTCAAGCTGGAAGTCACTTTAGAGCCACCACCATGCTCATCTGTCCTCCAGAAAAAGATACACTACTGCTCAAAATAGCGTGCCTCTATCCCCAGAGCTACTTCAGTGAGCTAAAAGGAAAAAGGCACTTTGTCATTCTCTTTCCTGTGGTCTGTTTGAGCACAGCGGAGCATGTTGTATCACCCAGGAGTTTCCCCTCTCTTCAGAGGTTTCTTTCTCAGTTCCTTAAAACAGCTTCTCAGGGCTGATCCAAGAGGGAGACTGCAGACACCAGTATAATCATCTAGCTAGTCTGGGACAGTGGTAGGGGTTGGAGAAGAGGTCTCTTAAGCTGTAAGTTTATGCGTTCTCATTGACAGTTTAGAGACAAAAAAAATAAATCAAGGCAGCTGCTGAACCTGAGGAAAAGAGCTTCAAAGTACAGAAATAATCTTTGCTTTTCTCCAGTTCCCATTTTCTCTAGAGGCAGATGTGTTAACTAGCGAACACAGACACTGAAGAGAGACTTGACAGACACAAGTTATGTCCTAACTCACTTTAAAGTCGGTGAGAAATGCAAATAACTCCTTAACAATTCCTGGGCATTTTAGCAGCTTTTCTGCTAATGTCTGCTCAGCTCAATCTATATTCAGGAACAGAAGCACACAGTTCAGTAATTACTAAACTGCCATCATGAAGAAAGCTAGACATTTTTCAATACCAGTGCTTCATTTTTTCTTGCGATTATGACAGCTAGCTAAGTTAAACAAGGTTTTCTGACATTCTTCATTAGAATAGAGGCATAGCTGCAAGACCCAGACCTTTAGGGGGAAGAAAAAACAAAAAAAAATACCTTTTTGCTCCTGTGCAGACCATTTTTCCTGAACTGAAGATGAGGGCTGTTGTTCGTGGTTCCCTGATTCTCATGATCACAGCAGCAAACCTCTACAAATTCAAAGGAAGACCTCGCAGTCCAGCCGAGGGATTTAGCTGGTACCGTATCACTGTTCATTCTTTCAAGAACTGTCACTTTCAAAGCTCAACACACCATGCATTTCCTTTGTATAACTATTTACCACCCTGAAGTTATTTTTCACCACTGTAGGACCAGGGGGTTTAAGACTACAATCCAAGGACCACTGCCTTGTCCCTTACATTTCACTGGATTCTTTTACAGAAACCCAATCTATTCCCATTAAGTTTCTGCAATCTAGGCCACTTGCTAGCAGTATCGTATAATACCAGGCTGACTCCAGTAATTCTGTTTAATTCAGACAAGAGTTTTAACCTCCCCCAGTGAGGGCTGCTTGAGCCCTTTCGCATGGGGGTAGCTGGCCACAGGTGGGAGAGTTCATCTCCTTTCTTAAACAGCTTGGTAACATCTCATCACTAGGGTTTTATTCAAAGAAAAAAAAAAAATAAAAGATCCTTGTGGTCCACTGTATTTCTTTTAATTTAACAAGCCCAAGTTGCAGAATTTTGTGACTTTCCCCTATGGGTCAAGACAGTGCTATTAGAAAAGGGACAAAGCTCATGGTGAATTTGTACATTAGAATCCAGCAGCGAGAAAGGGGAGTGCAGGTAAAGCTTTGAGTCCTTAAGATTTACCTTTGGGTTATACTCTGCATTTCTGGCATGCAGAGCTATGTTCTTCAGATCTAGTTTACAAGCCAAGTTTACAGTCGACACGATATTCCTGAGGAATGAGAGAGGAATTTTCTTATTGCAAAAGCAAGCCACTGCAGAGCCAACCCCCAACATTATTAGCGTAATGTGAAGTCACACTCCAATTAATAATTGCCATCAACTAATTTCCTGCCTACCTCTTTCCCACTCTAGCATTAAGCCACTTTTGGCAAAACTTAAGTAATTCAATACCAAAATTACAGTTTCTCACAGGAGGAGATATAACAAGGTACAAAATTATTAGTCCCCGAATACTAAGTTTGTGTGTCTTCCAAGAACTACATCACTAAAGTCTTTTACAGCTCTGAATTGAACCACTACTGAGTGTTTACAGAGTTACTACAGCGCTCTCAAAGTAGGTAAGGGTATGTTATTCTCCACAGGTATAACCTACGCCATCGTTGCTCTAGCCATAGACAGGACAGGATCTTTTAACAAGGCCAGAATTTCTCACTTCTTTTCACACCCCTTTCCCTTGCTCAGTTCAGACTATTTCTGTGCTCAGGAAAACAGACCGACATCTTTAAACTCCTGGACTCCGGTGTCATCCTTAACGATCTCCTTGCTGGAAGAAATCCTTTTCAAATGTTTTTGTCCTGCAGACTGAAGTAACTAGCAGTACCCGCTATACATAAATAATTTCTACCAAACACTTCTCCCTTTGAAAGGCTTCATCTCCTGTCTCCCAGGAGAGACTTTTCCTCCTTAACAAGCCAGAGGCATTTCGGATACTCACTCACCCAGCATGTTTATCAAGTCCACTCTCCCCTGTTTTGCTAAGCTGGGTATTACTCTGTGCCACTTCCATTTTTGTGTCGCACTGATGCGCAGAGTATTCAGTTGCCTTCCAATATGGGCAGTCCATTTGCTCCACCTCTCCTCAAAGAGGAATAGCTGCCCCTCTGTTTTTTTTTTTGGGTGGGCTCATTTAAGACCAAACTACGCTTGCTACATTCTCTAAGCAAGAAGTCAGAGCAGAACCTTGCAGTTTAAGCAAAACTATGATATATGCTACATATATAATACATAAACTTACTGTAACTGAGGAACTATGCCAGAGCTTTCTGATGCCGGTGTCACTGGGGTCATAGGAGTCATTGGTGTCAGAGGAGGACACACACCAGATGCTTCAGGGGATGGTTGAGTTGTATCCGGATATAACAAGCTGCTTTCATCCATGAAGATACCGCTGTCCTCATTTCTTGACATTGACCCATCAAGCTCTTTTTGCGTTTCATGACCATCTTCAGATAGATTTTGTTCTTTGTTATCTTGGGTAATATCTGGAAGAAAGCTGAGATCCACAGAGGAGAAGTCTGTAGGAAGTTCTTTGGGTTGGTTAAATTGAGAACCGAACAACACATCTTCAGTTGTTTGAATTGGAAGGTCTACATCATAAGGGCTCATGGGAGTAAACAGCTGAGGACTAGTTGAGAGATCATCCTTGAATTGAGGAAAAGCATCATTAAGGCTCTTGTATTACAACAGTTACTTTAACTGTGAGACTAAATTAAGATTAATTTTCATTCAATGAGGAAGTTTCCATCATTTCCAAACCCCCCCCATACGTATTATAGCAAAGAATAGTCTTAACATTTGAGAGTGTATCCTTTGCTTGTCTATCAGCATATAAAAATCCAGATAGCTTCTATAGTGGAGATATGCATTTTCCCACCACACTTCAAAGGCAGCCTAGAATATTCCTGCAACACCACAAACTGAGAAATACTGTGTACCTTCAGCAGCGACTGGAGGAACAATGTTGGCACTTTGCCCTTCACAGCCATTGTCGTGCCTCGGTTACACACGTAACCAATGTAATTGCTCGTGAGTTTTTCCAAGGAAGACAGCTGGCATTTTCTGGCTGGCTTTAACTCCCACTCAGTATATTACTAGTTCCTCTCCCTGCTATCAGGGGACAGTGTCAGTGTTGTGTCGAATTTGTGCAACAGAGGGCAGCAGCCCACAGAATCAGGAGCAGTTTATTCTTCTCAGCTGCTGGAGGTCACCAAACTAATTTAAGTGAGACACAGTCAGCAAAGCCAGCCTCCATTCCCAGATCAAGCATACAACATATCTGCAAGCAAGTCCTTGTATATGATGTCCTTCTTTATCAGCTATTTATTATTAAAAGCTATTTAAAAGGCATCATAATATGAGTAGGCAAGAGCTTAGGAAAGGATTTATTCCCTTCTCCATTAGGGCATAAACCTCTAGTTAGTGGAAAGCCTCTTCCAAGAAGGTGGTTTCTGCCAATACTCACAGCAGGTAACACCTTGGACTAGATGATCCATACAAGAGGTTTTGTGTTCATTTAGGCATTTTTGGGCTGGAGAGCCAAAAGGACTTGAAAAGTCCAAGCACAAATCAGAACAGGGAACAATGCACAAGACCGAGGCCCTGGAGTCCAACCTCAGGGGGTTGGACTAGATGATCTCCAGAAGTCCCTTCCAACCCCTGTGATTCTGTGAGTTGGCAGCAGCTGCCTGAGCTCCAGCAGGAGCAGGGTTTCCAGATCAACGCTTTTCAGCCCTGAGCCAGCGCTGCTGTATGTTCTGCTCTCATCAGCTCACTTAGTGCAGCTACACACAGAGGGAGATCTCTGCTCCTCCTTACGCAACAGTATATTTGCCTGTAGACACTTGGAAAACTCTTACTAAGCGACAAACCCTCCCGGAGAACCCTTACTAGGCTCAGTGCAGATGTGATCAGGTCTAGCTCTGAAAGCACCGTGATCACGCAAGTTCAAAACTGTTTCCAAAACTGACTTCCAGATGCGGAGCCTCATACAAGATCAGTTGGGGCAGAGCACTACTGAATAAGACTAGGTGCTCCTTAACGTCTTGGCTCTTCGGAAAACAGGATCCAAGAGCACTATCTGAGAATTAAGAGATCAGATACAAATATATTAACAGTTACAAATAACGTACTATGGAATAACTAAAATACATCTGTTTTAAACAGACATTTTTCAAGCTGGCAACAGAGGAAGGCAGGCACAGTCTCTGCAAGACCTGCAGCGGACTAAGGCTTAGCTGTACGGGAGCTAATGGTAATAGGTTTTGTATGAACCATGATGCAGAGAAGATGGTAGAAAAAAGCCTCATCACTGCAAGCCTGTAGGACTACTCATACATCATACTAAGGGCATCAGAGAATGTGATAAATATAACAGTCAACACCCCCCCCAGGTTTGTGGCATAGCTTAAATAAAGAAGCTGATGGAGAAGCGAGTGCTATATGAGGCTGGAAGTACTAAATAGCTGTAAAACAAGGGAAAAAAAAGTGACAAAGTAAACTGCATAGAGTAGGTAGGAACAGAAAGCAAATCTTCATTTCTCACCAGGTTTCCATATAACTGGTCTGGGGAAAAAGCCCTGACAGGGTTAAGCGCTGGGGAAGATTGCCTGCTCGTTAGCCAGATGCTCAGAGACTGTGAAGGGGGGCACAAGACCATGTTTATATTGGGCTGGCTGCCAAGGGTTATTGCTATAGACTCTGGGTTAATTAACTTCACTGAAGGCCCCATCAACTGCATAGCTTTGGACATCTCCCAGCAGCTCCAGGAAGGAGATTTCACACATAGATCCTGCCTGAGATCACTAAGTTTGGGGCAGCCTGAGGGGAAAAAGCCGTTTTCACTTCCACTGCAGGAATCCCTGCCACTCAGGTGCACATAGATCAAATCCAGCTGCTTTAAGCAACAGACTTAGATTTTTTTTTTTCTTTCTGCAATGATATCCCACACATCTGCTGTTACCAAGTATCCCAGCGAGTCTGAAATACAAAAAGCTCAGTAGCATTTGTAAAAACCTGGTTATATCTCACCACAATAGATACTTTATAGGGCCACAGCCAGAGGGCTTTACTGGCTGCCACTAGGAGGTCTCTGGATTTAAGCAGCCCATTTTCTGAGCTGAAAAAGTAGTTTACAGCAGGATGCAGGTGAAGAAGTTGTGTTCCCTGGGTGAAGATGATGCTCAGCTCTGGAGTCCAGCCCTCTCCTAGTCCCTTAGCCTGTAGTCACTGCAACCACCCGAGACCAGGAGGGCTAATCTAAACGTCAGAAAAAGAAATTTTTGCAAATATTTGCCAACCAGCACGAAGAGATCCGAGCCTCCTGCCCCCTCAGTGCCAACACACCCCCCACTGCAGAGGCTGGCCCTCGCAAACAGCGCTCCACAGCAAGCAGCAGTTGGGAACAACCTGCCCCAGCAGAGAGCCCCTCCAGCAGCTCTGGGCCATTATAACCCGGCTACTTAAGGCTGGGCTGGAGGATGTGGCAGCCGGGCCGGGGCACCGCAGAGCCCCCCGGGCTGGCCCCGCCGGGAGTGCCAGACTTGAGGCAGGGACGGAAGCCAATGTGCACCGCGGCGTTGGTGGTATAGTGGTGAGCATAGCTGCCTTCCAAGCAGTTGACCCGGGTTCGATTCCCGGCCAACGCAGCTTTCTCTTTTTTCTTTTACCTGCCCGCCGCAGCGCTCCAGGTACCGCTCCAGGGGCGAGACACCGTCCATGGGCACAGCCACCCCTCGGGCACACACCCCCTCCCCCGGCCCCGGTTTTAAGCCCGAGGGGCGGCACCGGGGGCAGCTGCGGCTCGTCGGGGAGCGGAGCCCAGCGCAGCTGGTTTTAAATACACGAGCGCTGGGGTCCCTCTGAGCTGTGCTTTTTACCCCCATCAAACAGCCCTCGAGCCTTTCACTTGCCCTTAGCAGGGCTGTCCGCAGGGCTTTGCTCCATCCTCTGGAAAGCCTGGAGAAATCAGGGGGCTTTACCTGAGCCCGTGAACACAACCTGCTCCCAAGCTCCACTCAGCCCACTCCCCTCCGCGGGGCTGAAGATAAATGGGGTGTCGGAGCTGCGGCTTAGACCTTGCAAAGATAAAGCACCCCTAACCGGTGCTTTGTAGCCAGCAAGTGTAACGTGCCCTTAATTTCTCCCACCTGGCCTCATCAAGTGCAATAAGGCACATCTGGTCCTTTGGGAGGAGCCCCAGTCCAAAATTATAAACCTCAAACTCAAGGGATTGCAACGAAATGACCTAATCTGAGCTGGGCCAGCGCTGCTAATGCTGCTTAGGGGGAGGAAGCCATCACTCCCTGCAATCACTGCTGTCATCCCCTTGCAGACATTTTCCCCACCGGTGTCTCTGTTTCCACCCCCCCGAGTGATGATTTAAGGCTGTTCCCTTTCCAAAAGACCCATGCGTGGAGAGTCCGGGTGTGCGGCAGCACGTTCCCAGGAGGGAGTTCGTGTTGTGCCTCGCCGATTGATGCTGCGGGAGTCTCCCACTGCCGACGTCGCTTGGCTTGGGCGCTGCTTGACTCGATGCCAAGCGGTTGCTGTCTGACTCGTTCCTTCCCTCCTGTCCTGTCGCTGGGCGGTGATGGACGGATGGGTTCCTGCGAAGGCGCAGCTGGGGATGCATCCTTGTCCCTCTCTGGGCTGGTGGACGCGCTGGCTGCCATGGTGAATGCACTTGTTGCTCTGCTAGGCAGGGCTTTGCTTTCTGCTGTGAGATTTGCTTGCAAACAGCTGGCTGAGCTCAAAAAAAACCCCTTTGGCAGAAGATGTCACAGCCCAGGCACGCAGCAGGTCTTTGGGAGGTGCTGCCAGGCTCTTCTTGCTGCCTCAGAGGTGTGAAGGATTAGATTTGTATCCTTTATCCGTGGGGCAGAGCGTACGTGCCTGAGGAGCATCCTTCCCTCCTCGGCACAGCCTGCTGGGCTGGTTTCCTGGTGTTTCTGGGACTCACCTTGCCCCGGCGCTTTACGTGTGCCAAATCCCCCCAGCCCCAGAAAAACTCAGCCTCCGGCAGGTTGATTTACATCACATCGCCCAGCCCCGAGCACCCAGTCGAGCAGCAAAGCAAGGAGAGGACTCCCTGCGAGGTTGCACCTTGAATTACAGAGCCTGGTGGAGCTAGCTCCGACCAGTTCAAGATGGTTAAAACTAACACGTCCCATTTAGGGCTGGCGGGTGATCGGGGTGGTTGCAGACAGCTCCATGGCCTCGCCTGCTTTTGCCAGCGCAATGGGATGGGGTACCGAGGGCTGTGGTGGGGGGCCCTGCTCCCACCAGCAGCGGCAAGCCCAGCTCTCGCAGGTTCCTTCATGATAGCGTGGGTCTGCGTTGCCCGCAGGAGTCAACTGAATTCAATGCAGGGATTGCACTGAATTTGTTTTGTCCTCGCAGTGACATCCCGTGGAGACAGGAGACTGGCGCTCCCCAATGTGTGTGAACACTGTTGCTGCGCTTAGGTTGGGAAGCTGGAGTTTTGTGGTGGTCATGGTGTTTCCCTGGTGTGGCCCTGCCTGTAGCATTGCAGCTGTAGTGCTATGAGTTTCCTCACCTAATTAATCCTTCGTTGTACTGCAGAAGCCCCTGTAGATGAGATAGGTTCATCCCGCAGCTCCTGGGAACTGATTTGTCTGCATTTGTGAACCTGAGATGGAGAGGTCAAACCACAGTGTTTAAGTGAGAGAGGTGACCTCAGAGATGAACACAAAATACAAATCTCTTAATATTGGTGTTGCTTCTTGCCTTGGATAGGGACATCCTGCAAATGGCATGGGCACTAGCGGGAAGCAATGTGATTTTGGGTAAGTCATGGAGTTTGGTGCCTTTTCTGTTAAATGGATGTAGGATTGTTTACCCATCTTGAGGTGGAGAAGAAGGGAAGATGTTTAGAAAGCTGAGATCATCAGAGGAGTCATGAGTCACATTGTGTGGGTGATTCAAGCTCTCGGGGTTGCTTTGATGTAGAGGAAGGGTCTTCTGCCCAAAGGAGGGGAGGTATGGCTGTGCCTCGGGAGGGCTCTGTGCTCACAGCCTCCTCCTCGAGGTTGGGCATCCACTTGTGGAGGCTCAGTGAGTGGTGGGGTGTCCACTGATGGGGAGGCCCAGTGGGTGAAGGCCCAGGTGGTGGGAGGTGCAGAGAGTGGTGATCCAGCAAGGCACCGAGTCCCTGGGCTTCCCCCTCCTTGACTCTCCCAGTCTCTAGGTCTCCCCTTCTTAGTCATCAGAGGCATCGTCCTGTCTCTGCCGCGAGGTAGCGTTCTCCCTTCCTTCTTCAGCAGAAGACTCTGATCCCTGTCATCAGTTGGAGAGATGTTAATTTAAAATGCATCACTTGGAACTCGTGAGACTTATCTGCTTGCTTTCTGATCATCCAGGTCAAATAACAATAGAAAGGGCAACTATTTTTCCCATCCCAACTTAAAAGAGGTTATTTCTGTCTCAAGCTGTCTTTTTTTTTCCCTTTTTTCCCCATTTTTTTATTCCCTTTGGAAAGCAGCAGCCGCCCGGAGCCAGGCCAAGGTGACTCATGAGCAGGACTGCTCCGAGCAGGGAAGCAGCCGTGCTCCCTTCTGCGCGCTGGAGGCAGCCGCTACGCACGGGAGCTGGTTACGGGGTGATGAATCATCTGAAGCGCATAGTTACTGTAATGATGAATTGTCACAAGTCTTAATTAGCAAATTGGTTAATTTTACTTAGAAAGTTGGTGATTAGTACAACAATAAGTGCTTTGTGCGTTCTTTGTGAGAGTCATTCAATATCCTTCGTCCTTGGATAACTAATTGGAGACGGCTATTCCACAGAGCGTCTGCTAGCATTCCTGTATCGGTCTCTAAAACATTCCTGCAGCAGATGTTCCTGCATTACCTGGATGCTGTAACCTGGTTATGGGATGGGACTGATCACAGGAGCCTTCCAAAAACCTGGAAGGGACAAGGAGCAAGTCAGTAAGGAAGCTCTACCTGTTTGATTCATTAGTGCTCTCAGCAGCTGCCTTCTATTCCAGCATGCCGTCAGTGCCTTGCTGCTTGCTTTGAAGTTGGTTATTTTGCTTTGGCTTTATCTTATCTTTTTCAGGAGCCCGTTTGAGAATTAAAAGCTCGTGATTGACAACGTTCTGCTTTCCGCTCTCCTGAGCTTTCTGCTAAACTTTTATAGCTGTAATTGTCTCCGGTGCAGCTTGCGTCTCCTGGTGCCCTCGCTGCCTACAGCATTAAAGCCCTGCCTTTGGAGGAGGTAGAAGAGCAACTGAGAGCAGGATCATGTTCCAAGAAAAGAGCAATATATTATGCACAAGATGTGTCCGAATGCAGCACCTTCCAATTACCCCAGGACTCTACGCTTCTCTGTCACCAGCAGAATCCAAGTCATCTTGTGAAGGTGATTCCTTCTGTTTGATTTAGCCCTGTTTTGGTCCCTGTGCCTTGATTCCCTTCTTACCAGGGATGTAAATAGAGTGAGGGGCTGAGGAGGACCCCAAAGAGGGGTCAGAGAGAGGAGCAGGTGAGCTGCAGCGAGGTCGGTGGGCTCTGCGGGACCAAAGGACCTGCACGGAGCTGGCAAGGCTCTCAAGAAGCAGCTGCAGCCCAAAAGGCAACTCAGAGGTAGATGCTGGAGTGCCTTCGGTCTGACGAGTGTGGCCATCGCTCTCTCATACTTATTTGTCCCATAATACTCCGTTCTAGACCTGATCAATGCTTGTCAGTGTCGGTAGATACTGGCTTTATTGGCAGGTGTTATGGTTTGAGAAACCCAGAATAATTTAATGTCGTTTAGACAATTACTCTCCAACCCGATGACCCCTCCCCATGCAGGAAGGGGAATAGGGAAAAAAACAAGGAAACCCAGGGGTTGAAATATAAACAGAGTTCATGGAATAAGACTAGATAATTAATGTTAATAACACTAAAGAACCAATAGTGATCCCGATACCAATATAAAATACCCAAGGATTATACTCAGCCCGTTCTATCCGTAGGAAGCCGTGCACTCCCAGCAGGGGACAGCCAATGTGGGACACTGGGAGCGCTACAGCTTCGGGAGGAAGGGAAGGGCTCAGGGCTCCGGCACTGGGGCAACGAGTTCTCTGGATCGCTGCCATCAAGGGAGAGCTCAAACTCCTCAGCAAACTTTCTAATTTCTATTGAACGTGCCGTTGATGGTCTGAAATAATGCTGTTGGCCAACTTGGGTCAAGTGCCTGGGTCTCGCTCCTCCTCATCCCTGCACCTGGTGAGCTCAAAAACACCGAGACCTTGAAACCCCCACACCAGAGCTGGCTATAAAGTAAATATTTTCACAAATTCAGACACTCGAGTCTTCTAACAGTGCAGTTTTCCCAAGCATTAGAAGAGAAATTAGTCCTGTGTCGCTCAAAGCAGGACACCAGGGAAGGAAAGAAGCCACCACGACTGCTCACTGAGTAATGGTGAGTAATTTGACTTTTAATTGTGAATTATTAAGTGTATCATCATTAGGTTATGCTGGTGTAAATACGAACAGAATCAGGTCCATTAGATTTGATATTTAGTTCTAACTTGCCCCTGTGTAAATCAGGAGTAACCCTTTCACGGAAGTGAGGTTACAATGGTTTGAAATTGGGTCAGAATCAAGTTTAGTTTCCCAGGTTTCCTGGGTGATGGGAAGAAAAGCTGTAACTTCCCCTTTACCCTCCCCGTGCCACGTGTCCCTCCCTGTATCGGGCGATGCAGCCCAGGTCGCACAGTGATAAGGCTGCCTCTTCTTTGTCCCAGTTAAACTGGGGCTCTCTTATTCCCTGAAAAGGACAGTGGTGGGGGATTTGGTATTCTTTGCAGACATTAGTGGACTCTCAGCATTTGTCTGCTAACGCATCCGCCTTCCACGCTTGCTGGCAGAGACCAGCGTGAGGTCAACGCTCAGCGGGCTGTGACTTCTGGACCAGGAAAGAAAGTCACTTCTGTCAGATGGAAAAGGGGCAAACCGGCTAGAAAAGAGCCGGGTTTTTTTTCTGGCTTCTACGGCACTATTATGTGCAATGAAGACACTAACTGCCCCCGTGTCAGAGAATTGCTGAGAACCAGACCCAGAGAGGATTGCCAAATCCTCCACTGGATGCCAGAGGAAGCACTGTAAGTAAAAGCCATCTGTCTCAACTGAAAGGCTGAATGGTGACTTCCAAAGGATGCAGTTAACTTCGTTTCATTTTCCTATCTGTGCAAAGCGACATGCGGATTAAACGAAGGCATTCTGTACCCTGTTTGCATCGAAATCCGCTCGTCCTGGCCCAGCCGTGCTCTTAAGCCTTGTACTGCAGCGTTGGGGAGAGCACATCGGTCTATTTTTATTTTCCATTCTGTGTTGCATTTAAAATACAGCCAGAAAAAGGGGGGAGCAGGGGCGCTTTGAACATTGGCTGCCACCTTAATTGCAACCTAGCAATTAATGGCTGGAGGCTTTCTTGGATAGCTCCTCCATGAACGTCACCCACAAATATATCCGACACCTGGGTTCAGAAGTATTCTTCCGTGCTTTTTGTTAAGTCATCTTTCTAATCTTTGTGCCAAATGGTCTGTCTAAATTGAATTGCATTTAAATGAGGTGAGTGCGCGATGGATCATGACTGCTGCTGTTTCCCTCCAAGTTTTGTGACAAATCGCTCTAACGCAAACACCGCGTCTCATATCTTGAACTTACTGCTGCAATTAAATACTGATCCTTTAAGCTTTATCTGGAAAAAACAATATAGTAATAGCACTCGTGCGTGTTTGCACAGAAAAGCAGAGAGGTGTGCGCGTAGCCGATGCTAGCAGACCTCTATTAATTTAGTTTGCAGGGGTCGCAGTAACGTTGAAGACGTGAGCAATGACATTAGCATGTCTCGGACCTTCAGCGCCTGCTCTCCAAGAATTAGAGCGTGTACGGTGATGCCTTCACTGCTGTGTCAGCTGAGTTACGCCACCACGAGTGTTTTTACCGGCTTATTGTATAGGGAAGGACAACTAAATACTATGCTAATACAATGAGCCGAGGAAGGATGCTGACCAGTCACTGAAATCCCCGTAAAAACTTAGTTTTGTCTGAGTGATCAGCAAGATATAATGACTGACACCTGAGTGAGTCCGCAGGGTGCACAGCTCGGCGATTAGTCAGTTCTCATTACCTCTTCCTCCAATTCACGGCAAGCAAATCAGCGCTCCTGAGTCAATGAAGACCTCCGGAGAAACTCGACTTCCCCAAAATGCTGCCAGATGTCAGCAGAAGCTCCGATCCCCTCCGCCATGACCTTTTAGGACTTTTAACACACATAATTAACTATGAACACAGTCGTGTTTCTGTCACTCCAGCCCTTCGCCTGTGGTCTGCCAATAAACGCAGTGAGCTCAGCCGTGACGAAGGAGTCCATGCCCAGCGCTGCCGTCGTGTGCTCCTGCGCTTCACCTCATTACTATGCTCGTCCCAGCCAAGCAGGAATCTAGCCAGGGATCCCTTTTGGTACAGCCTCATCCTTCCATTCGGATCTTCCTATCTCCTCCTTGCTGTCTTTGCAGTTTCTGTTGTTAAGAAGTTTTCCCTCGAACAGGTTATGCCATTAGACCATGGACATCATGCTTTCTTATACCTCAGCTTTTATGGTCAATGTATAGAAATTAATATGAGTTAATTTTCCCTATACAATCCAAGATACTATTATGGAATATTTTTATGTATTTTTGGTGTCTGCAGGCTGTGGAAGAAGCTAACTTGTCACAGTGCCCTTCCTTATGAAAGTGTCATTTTTTTTCTCTTTTTTTTTTTTTTCCCTTCAGTTCACTTATCTGCGACGTGTCAGAAATAATTAAACGCTGTGATTGCTTTGGCCTCCCTTCAATGGGCATTTACCCAACTCATAAATACAAGAGTAGCTCCCCTGAGCTGTGTTTCCACTCCGAGCATTTGACAGGGCTCAGGTAGGGTTGCTAAGGTACACTCGGCAATGCTTTGAGGAAAACGAGGAGCCCAGATGGGCATGTGTTTGGGAGGGTCCTAAGCTGGCTGTTTTCTAGAACCCAAATGGCGTTGCTCGGAGCTGTTAAGTTTTGCTTATTAACATTAAAAATACTCACGTTTATCCCCAGGTATTTTTACAGTCCCCTTTACTCCCCAATTGGCGTGGGCAAAGCTGCTACCCCAAATAAAGGAAGTGTGTGAAGACAGACAGTTTAAAGGCGTTGAGGAATGCAGCTGTTTCAGACCTCTGACATCTCACTCGACTCTCACCTAATTTGTTAATGGCTATGTTTTCCCCTGTAGGACGATAACTCTTTTCTCTGTGACGTTTTATAAAGGACCTTCTAAACCTCCTTTTGTCCCTTTGGGTGAAATCAGTTGAATTGGCTTCTTTTCTGGTGCCTTTATATTTTCCCTAGAGAATCCGAGTTGGTTCTTAACCCTTTCTGCCCTCCAGGCCTTACGAATGATATAACTCTTACGAGTCTACATACAACGTGGGCAGGTGGTAGGTTCACTGGGGATATGCTTGTCAATATCTAAACAAATCAGATATATAGGCAAAGAGAAGAATATTTGCTCATTTTAGGTGTGAGGAGCTAAGATAGCAACTCGCAGAGGGATGTACGGTGAGTTTGGGACACTGCCGGGAATTGCCGCTGGATCTCCTGGGGCACCGGCGATCCGTAGGCTGTTTGCAGGACATCTCCTCGGACCCAAGGTTTTGCAAACATGTCCAGGTCTCCAGCCACCCTTGGGACGCAGGTGCGTGTCACCACTGGTGGTGGCCAACTGGAGACCGGAGAACAAAGATCCCCTCTGGTGTGGGACTCATTACAGCAGGCAGGCGGCCGCATCCCTTGTGTAGCCACAGACAAAATACTTGAATATTCAACTTCCTCTGCGGTGGCATGAGCAGCTGGGATGGTCCCTGTGCTCTTTGATTTACCCAGACAAGCTACGACCGTGTTTGCTGCACGTTTCCGTAGAAGTTTGTCCCAGCCTGACGCACGCCGTTCCCGTGATGCCTGGCAGAGCTCAGTCAATGTCCTTCCCCGGCTGCGGGAGGAAAAGGTGCAGAGCCAGCCTTGCGGGCTGCTTCGGCGGTGGGATACCTTATCCTCCTACTGACAGAGCCCTTGGAGCAGAAAGTCTGTCTGACTTTCCATTTCTTTTTTTCCCCCTCGTCTCTCCCTGCCTAGCGCTTCTCTTTGCCACCCATTTCCAGGTGAGTTACAGGTCTGTGCTCGGCAGGAGCGTTGCGTCGGCGTTGCAAATGTTGCTTTTTTTTGCAAAGGGAAAGATCTTCACGCCATAGGTATCGATGAAGAAGAGCATTACTTTAAAACCTGCTATAGATTAATGTAGAATGGCATAGATAACAACTGCAAATGATGAATGGGGGAAAGGATTTGAACTGTCGCGGTGATACCACACAGGGACTGTTTTACAGGAGACAAGGGGGTTTTTTTGCGTCATTTCGTCATTTGCTTTGCTTTGTGATACCCACCTCTTAAAAAATCATCTTCTGCAAGGATGCTACCAAGAAAGAGGAAGAATATTTGAAGCTTCCTTTGAAACAGTACTCCTAGTGTGAAAGCAAAGCACGGTTATTATTGTGCTGCTCGGAAAGCTGCTTTTCTGCCCAGCTTCCCTGTGATCCCTTTAGCTACATCTGATACCGAAGGCTTGAAATCTCCAGATTAGAAATTAAATTCCACCTCTGCGGCCCAGACCTGATGACCCACTGGAGTCACAGCAAATACGTTTTCCTTTACAGTGAGCTCTTCCAGCTAAAGCTGTTGCTTTTTGGTCAAGATTGAACTCCTTTGGAAGAAAATACAGTTACAGCCCTGCGATAACAGGCGGAAGAATAATTAATGACTTGAAAACGAGCGGGGATTATTCAGACCGATGGCGGGCCCTAATCTTGCAAGGATTTAGGTGCTTGTTTTATTCTTGCATGTGTTGGCACCTAGGACGGTCGGAAAGGCTCTGTCTTGGGCTGACGGGGGATTTGGGGTGGCTGTGACCGTGGCCAGGGGTGATGTGCTGTGCAGTCGGGACAGCTGGGTGAGATGCAGCACTTAACGGCATCAGACAGTAATTGCTGCTGCTACTTTGGGTATAAACCACAGTATTTCAGGAGCGGGCATGTGTGCAGCTCAGGTGCCTGGTACAGGGGACAACAGCCTGGGGAGGGAAGGAAAGGGGTTTCCCCCCCGTTGAGATTTCCCATGGGATTTCCATTTTTCATTGCAAATGTGAAAGCTGAGAGCGACTAGTCCCAGGTCTGGGCTAGGAGGCGAGGACTGAAGAGCCTGAAGGGAAAACTGTCGGAAATCACGATTTAAGTCTGATGACTCTGAAAACAGCAGTCACTGAGATGGGCACCGAGTTGTCTGTGTGCCTTTAATTGTGCTGCTCATTGTTGGCCTTTCGAATGTGATGGAATTGAACATCAGAGTCTTAACCCCCCTATTCTGGGCTTTTCAGTGCCCTCTTATAATGGTGAAAGCCAGAAATGGAAGGTGAACGTGGTTTATAAACACACATCTTTTTTCAGTAAGCTCTGAAACAGCTTCTAACAATTCATTTTATCAGCTGGATTTTCAGCAGTATAAAATGTGACCGTGATCATATCAGCTTCATTAAAAACATCTATATGTTGTGATAGCACATGGATTATGTGGAAACTTTTATTAGCCTGATGGATTTTTATACTGGTCACATACAATGTCACGGTTTAGATCGTTGTTTTTTATTATGAGCTTCTATTCTTCTCGCAAGAGTTTCCAGCGTCATTTCTGCTGACAGATGCTGCTTAGGACAGATGTATTTTTATTCCCTTACACTTGGATTGAATCAAACGTCTTTCTCCATGTAGCTCGAGTTTCCGCAGTGGAATTACTCCTTGTTTCCTACTCCGAGAAGAAAATTGTAGTCATTTTTGTGACCCTCTTCAGCAGCAGTTGAAATCTTTCTTGCACATGTGCGTGTGATCTATTAATTTCTGCTTCCTACCAACTGTAAGAATTCATGCTTGTAAACACTATAAAAAATTTAAGGCAAGTAAAGAGAGACAGAGAGAAAATCCAGCGTTTGGTCACCTTTATTTTTTTTATTTTATTTCCTAGCTGGAATCAGTGAGGTGTTAACTTGCAGGGCGTTTGTTTCTGATAAGGATCTCTCACTTTCTTATACAAAATGCTAAATTAACAATAATCAGCTTCCATGACTTCCAGCCCCGCTAAGCGCATGGCTTGCCTTTCTCCCGGGCCTCTTCTGAATCCACAGATCTGAAGGCTTTTTCCCTGTGATCTGAGAAAGCAAAATTCCTGACAAAACTAATGACTTGGGGCTCCTGCGGCACTTTAAAACCTTTTCTTTTTCCCCATGAGTGGCTGCCTAATGTGACTGGGATTTCGGTGACTGTTGGCATTATTTCCTCCCTGCAGTCGGGGATATTCAGCATCATTAGCCCGGCTGGCTGAGCTGCACAGCAGTAGCTCTCCAGCGAGTTTTTCCACCGGGTTTCTTAGTCTGCCTAATCTAGATGGTTTATTGCCTTACGTATCAGGCAATGGTACGCAAGATACGATTCAAAAGCATTTTCAGGTCCTTATATCATGCTTTACGCTGTGATGTTGCGGCAAAGGTACAAGACACTTGAAGGACCAGAAATTTCTGAGCTGGTGGTAAGCGATATGTTCTCGGCTGGGACCCCTTCCGAGCAAGCAATTGCCAGGTGTCCTGGAAGGTGGAGGAAAAGAAAAATCTTCCTTAGTTGTAGCAGCTGGATTTCCACTCTCTGCTCTTCCGTTCCTGCTCAGCTCCCGGCAGGAGGGGCAGCCCTATCCCTCCTACGTCCCTCCCCGGCTCTTGGCCCCAGGTTTTCTCTCCCCATTGGCAGGATGCTCCCCCTCACCCCCTGTCCGTGGGGTACCAAATCTGTTCCTGCTTCTGGGAAACAGTGATTTGGTTCTGATGCCAGCTGGAAAACTCCACTGTGGACAAAAGCAATTAACCGTCGGCAAAACCTGCTACTGCAGAGCCCCACTGCAGCTAGCCGAGTGATAAATAGAAGCAAGATTTGGCCTTAAATTTGCACCTTGCAAGCACAGGGTGCGGATGCTGCCTTTGGCTGGCTCACGTGCTGCTCTCAGCAGTGCTCCTGCAAGAGCGGAGTGACTGGCCAGGACATGCTGAGCCAGGGAAGCTCCGGGATGAAGCAGCAAAAAGGTGCCTTGCCAGCTGATGGCCGGTCCCGCATTCAAAGTGGCCACCTCCTGCACATCTCTGTGGCTGCCGCCAGCGTGACCTTGCCCCCGAGTTTGCACACAAGGCATAGCTTCCACCAGCATCTGCCTTGCTCTGCTGCCTTTTTTTGCTCCAGATAGTTTGGAAAGGCGGTGGTAGCCTGCAGTGGAGTGACACGCATGGCTGGGAAAGAGGGTAACGATGAGCCCTTAGTGCAGCTGGATGCAAATCCTTCTTTGATACCGAACACTGCGGAGCAGTTGATTTCTCAAAGATGCTTCGGGACAAAGAAATGGTTTGCTCTGAGCGAGGGGGGCCCTGGAAGTTACACCAGGGGTCTGTCAAAATGATGGGAGGGCACATGCAAAGCCCTGGGGTGATGCCAGCCTCCCCACTCCACTGGGGTAACTCCCTTTTTCCAACTGCTTCCCCACCGCAGAGTGACCAGGGAAAAAGGGACCTGGGAGTCCTGGTGGACAACAGGATGACCATGAGCCAGCAATGTGCCCTTGTGGCCAAGAAGCCCAATGGCATCCTGGGGTGCATCAAGAGGAGTGTGGCAAGCAGGTCGCAGGAGGTTATCCTCCCCTTCTACTCTGCCCTGGTGAGGCCGCACCTGGAGTACTGTGTCCAGTTCTGGGCTCCCCAGTTCAAGAAGGACAGGGNCCGCGCGTGGGGGGGGTCTGGGATCCCCTCTTGAGGGGTTCTGGGAGGTGGGATCCGTGCGCGAGGCAGGTCTGGGCCGTGGGGCGGGCGGGTGAGGGACCCCCACAGAGATGGATCCCTCGGGGCACGCGTCGTCGTCGCGCCTTTAACGGG